>MU127982.1:6521-23539 GCA_014904975.1 Marasmius fiardii PR-910 | reverse complement strand
TCTTATCCTCTGATAAGATATACCCGTGCCTCGTAGCTTATCTCGGACGCCTTGGCTATTATATTCAGACACCTAGCGAGAGTGGGTAGTCATGACCAAACTGCAGTGAGAAAAAGAGGCCGCTCAAGATCAAATTGATGGAGGGATGAAGAGATCGGCTTCTAAAGCTGAGTTCAATATTATCATACCAATTAGAAACTGAATTACGCTGTGAGTAATATAGTATTGTCCGGGTGAACCCGAGATTATCGTAAGAGTCGGAAATGATGAATCGCGGTCCGTGAGTAATAAAGTATCGTCCAGATAACTGAGTAGATTTGACGGTAAACAAAATATGTGATCAAGTGAGTCATGGAGGGTGGGTGTGCGAAATTATAAGCAGAAGACTCGTGGTGAGTGGATAGAGTGGTTAGTTTAGACCATGATGGAGAATGGATGATACTCCAATCAAGTGGCGGGCAAGGAAGCGTCTTACACTGAAGTTGTGATGGGGGGAGAGGAGCGTAGGAAAACGGTGTGAAAATACGCGGCACTGACCAACCCTGCGAACGTACAAGATTAATATTCGGATGCGATTTTTGTCGCAGTCAGAACAAGGACAGCCCAAATGGAAGCGTTTATGTCCGCAGCGTTGGCAATTGATGTGGGGATAAGCAATGTACCGTTTTCTAGCCTAGAGCACCATCTTCTTTGCGAGGTTTTTGCATACTGCCTCGAAAGAGCCGTCTTCTCCATCGCTCTGCAATATTGAAGTCCCGATAGAATCCGCAAGGTACAAAGGAAAGCCAGCATAGCTGGTGTGTAATACCCGAGTGTGCATCTGTCCTGGAATGCCATCCGCGCGCGGCGGGAAACACGTAGAACTTGGGGTGCCTTTGGACTGTTGCATCCTTAGTTTCGATATCTCGTGATGTTGTGACGATTCCAAATCCGGGGCTCTTAAAATAAGTACAAGAATTTGATCAAAAATAATTTACTCTTTGTGTACGAATACCGTGCAATTTGGCGAAGATGATGGAAATTCAAAGGCTGCTAACCCGAGCCTATGGAGAGATTAAAACGATCGCCGGACAACATCCCCATCTTCTACGGTACTCAGTGAATCACACTAAGTATTGCAATCACCAACGACATGCAGACATACACAGTGCACCTGTCGTGGATACAAAATACGAACATCTTGACTAGTAACCAGAACCACCGCCAGAGCATGCACAGTAAGGAAACTGTTTAACGTATCAACGTATATAGTCGTATAACTCAACGAGTCCACGGAGGAATCAAGCAGCGAGGCAGGGCCAACGCCGATCTGACGCACGATATCTAGACCGAATCTTTATTTCTTCAGCGCCCTCCCGCTCCGCCTTTGACCGCCAACAGCCTTCTATCAGCCAAACCGGGGAGGGCAGCCACTGTCGTTGACCCTCGACTTGGGTTATATCCTTCAGAACTTGTCGCCAGAATCGGACCACTCTAGCCTTGGATGTTAATCGTTCCCTTTACACGGTTTCGTTTTCCTCTAAGTCTATGAGCCGACGAGAATAAGAGCACGCCTTGGTCAGATTATGTGGGACCGGACTGCTGAAAGTAGGAGAGGTGGCGAAAGAAGTGTTCATTGTTGTTTACTGACAGTATCTTGAATGTCTCCACAATGCTTCGTCCTCGCACCTTCTAACTGGAAATGATTCAGACGGGAAAGTCGGGCTCAATGACAATTTGTACTTCGCCTCGAATGCGGTAGTGGGAGGCGCGGAACCATCCAGTAGCTACTAATACCGATACCCAGACGAACAGAACAACCTTCCATGACAGACCCTCTTCAAACCTCCTTGTCGGCCCCATTTCCGCCAATATTTTCGTACTTGTTTACCACAGGTAAACGCGAGGGACCTTGACTCTCTTTGTCTTCATTCTCTTCCGAAGCACCCCAGTGCTCCGAGCGCTGTCTTCCTTCCATATCGACTCCGGAGTCACGTAGCGACTTCGTCGACTGCGGATGCTGCAGGTGCTGCAGGTGCTGAAGGTGTTGCGGGTACTGCGGGTGTTGCCCATGTTGTTCGTGTTGCATGTGCTGCACATGCATGAATGCATCTCTCCAGCGCCTGTTAACAGGTGACTCCCTGGACCTTATCCCGGGGGACTCGGAGCGGTTGATTTTTCCGTTCACTAGGCGGAAAAATTCGCCCCCATAAGTTGATCCTAAAACCGTCGATCTAACAGTGGTCTGTCCCGCTTCAGAATCCATAAACAAAATCACAGCCCCAGCTAGCCTCTCTACCAACCGCCTGTGCGAAGCTTCCTCTAACTCATCCCAATGTCTCAAATAAAACTCCAAAACCTTCCTCCTCCACGCACGGTTGCTCCCAATCAAAAGCTCTTCAGGTCGGAAAAACGCCCAAACAAAATTCTTCTTCACAGGCTCCTTCAATCCTTCAATCCTTCTCCATATCTCCTCAGCCGCATCTGACAATCTATCTCCTCTCTCATCAACTTCCGCGAGACCTTCATCATACGTCGCCACCAAGTTCCTAAAACACAAAATCCTCGACGTAAGAGCCAGGTTCTTCGTCGGCCACTGATCACCAAATATATCATCTTTACTCGGATGAGGGCGCTCCAACATCGACTCCACATTCCTCACCGTCCAAACCGCTTTCTCATCCGGCACCCACTTATCAAAAATCGTAAACATCGCCAGATGTAGCGGTAGCTCTCCCAACACGTTCTTCAAATGTGGAACCATAGACGGGTTATCACTCGTCTCCTGAACTAACCACCGAAACCCCTTGAACACATACAAATCTGGACATCCTTCAATCCTCGAAAACCTCTGAACGATGTTCAGATCCAGTTCTGCCCATTCGGATAGGTCCAGGATGTCCCTATCAACGGTGTGATCCAAACTAGTGATATCATTCCACTCGCCCTTCCAATTTTGATTGAACGTCGTGATCGAGAGATGTAGAAACCATCGACACCAGGGTAGATGATACATCGATGAGATGAATTTGAACATCAACCACGATTGTGGGGATTTGTAAGGGCAAATGTACGTGACCTCTGGCAACCTCGGAAGATCGAGCGGGTCGAAGGACGGGTTTGTGGCGGTAGAGAAATAGGGATGGACTCTGAGTGCTTGATGGATAATGCTCACACCGGGGAGGATCGTCGTCATGATGTAAAAAACTCCAGCGAGTCCGATGACGGCTAGCGAAAAAGCGAATGGTATGGGATGTCGCACGAATAACAGCTCTAAAAGCCCGGCAAGGAAGAGGAAGAGGGCGATTTCGAGCAGGATAGGAAGGGAAGCTAAATTGGCTGGGACGTGCCATCGTTCGAAAGATTGGTAACGGAGCCAACGGAGAGCTAGAGCTTGTTGCGGGGTACGAGTACTGGTTTGACGTTGATGCTCTCGGACCCATTGCTTGCAAAGAAGTCCGAAAAGCGCATCGACGAGGGCGAGGGCAAGACTGAGAAACCAAAAAGTGTTTATCCGGACCACCGACGAGGAGGCGATAAACTTTTCTGGTGAAGATGGGGGCTCGTGGCGACCCTGTTGAACGAGCTCCGTGAGAAGTGCAACTGTAGTGTCTGAAGGGTCCTCTTGTAGCCACTTGTAGGATTCTATCGTGAATGCAGTTACGACGGCAGAAAATAGACCGGCCTTATCCACGCTGAGTAACGTCCTTGGCTCATAAGATTAGACAACTCACAAAAACCAGTAACGTGTCAATGTCCTCTTTGTATCCCTGAGCCCGATCCTCGTCAACTCTATCTACTTTCTTCTGGATTGTCTCCCAAGATTGCTGTACGGTAGTCATTCCTTGAACCGGAGCCTGTGTGTCCTATGATCCACGAACCGCCGTCGACATGTCAACGCCATTGAACTCAGGAGAAACGCAAAAGTGACTCACCGCTACATTCTCATCCGAAGGCATTTTTCGAAACTAGAGGGTAGCTCAGAGGGAGAAAAAAAGGAGCAAAAAGGCGAGGACCAGTACCCGATGCAATCCACTGCATGTGTATAGTATTTTACGAAATGCCAAATGGAAATTCATTGCCAGAAGCCAACCGTCTGGCGTAATTAGAAGTCCGGCTTCTGAAGACTTGTGCTCTCAACAAGGCAGAATCTATGAGTCACTGTCAATCATTCATTGATTGATTCGAGAATGCTGTTAAAATAAAAAAACGGGGGTTCCAAACGAACACTTCTGTGAAAGAATCAAACTTAAATTGAATCTAAAAGTTGAGCCGAAAAACGTCGCTTACCGCTTATTCCAACTTCAATTGACAAACCGCAACGCGCCTTGTCTAATACTCGATTTACCGAGACGTGACCATGCCAGAAGACACGCCTCAAGCATGAGGTGAGTAGCTTATATATAGTACGACGGTTTCCATTTCAGCTTTCAATCTTTCATTTCACAAGTGGAAGAGTAATCCGTACCGCGCACTGCGAGTACCGCCAGAAGGAGGTGCCGGAACCGCAGGAATCGCCCCCCTCGAGGCGTTCGACCATCTCGGTGAGCGGGTAAGCTACGACCGGACCGCAAGACAATTCTTCCTTTCTTATTTCTTGACATGATCGACAATGAAGTCGGTTCGAACGATGCAAATTAGTCGGAGCAAAGGAGTCTGGAAAGAGCGGTGCATTCGGATAAGGAACGTAGAAAATGCTCCGCCTTTCATTTCCTGTAAAATATAAAAAGGAAAACTGAGATCCTGGCGAATCAAACGCTCGGAGAGAAACGATGATTCACAAACGTGGGTTACATGCAGTCAAGGGTAGAACCAATCTTCTATCAGATCGAATGTTCAGCGCAAGATTGAATGAAGCGATTATGAAAAGTTGCAAGGAGTTGGACTTCCCGAGGTGTAAAATGAAGTAGAGGACTGGACCGAGCGCCGAGCGGTATTGACAATCGGTGAACTCATGGCTCGCGTGACTGGGGGATCTGAAACGAATAGGTCAATGAGATGAAAACAGCGCAGGATGCCGCCTTATTCTCAGAAGAACATGAAGGAACGAGAAAAGGGAGCCCACGCTGACCGGTCTTGCTTACCATTTCAGCGCGACCGTGCTTTTTCACCGGTGATCAATGGACCTTCGTCAACGAAACACTATGGCAGGCGGCAGTTCATGACGGCTCGGATGCCAATTACTTGTGGAGTCTCTCTTGTGGGCGGATGCATTAGAACGTGTACGATTTGTATGCGGGATCATACCGGCCGGTTATTTCCGGCACATCGTGGCTCTGAACGGAATGTTTTCGGTTTGTTCGTTCCTGGAAAGAAACTCAAAACTTTGGGTGGTGCAAATTGTGCTTTCGTGGGACCCAAGACGACCAGACGTCTGGTGGATTTCGCTAATGTCCCCAACAGCTCGAAATCATTTCGGGCGACCGGATGGGCAAACACTTCGTTGAGACTATTACCGAACGACTGCAATCAAATTAATATATGTCTCCACTAGATCCATTTTACGTCTCTTTATATCCTGGGGGTATCTCAGACATGTTTTGCCGTTCTGAAGAGGTCCGTTCTCCCCTCATCCTCCATCCACTATCCGTATGAACAATCGGTGCTGAACCCTGCGCCTGGTGGGGTGGAGGCAACCGTTCGCTTGCCGTTTCTCTTTCCCTATCTCTCCGCTGGAGTAATCTCCTGTTCCCCGAACTTGCTCTTCTCAATCCCGCTGCTGTTTCCGCTTCCTCTGATGTCGGTTGTCCTTGTGTCAAATGGGATTTTGCTCTTCTTCCATTTTCATGTCTTGTGTGCGAAATCAAAGATTGTGGATGAAAGCCACGTTCTCCCATGGGAGCAATAAACAACGGATCTATCCGTTCATCGGACACGGGCTCGTTTTTTCAGTGTTTCTTCAACCACAGAATCACCGGGATCGAAATAGTAATGAGACCTACTATGCCCCCAACAACGCCTCCAACGATTGCTGCCTTTGAAGTATATTGGGCAGGAATGGGAAAGGGTAGCGAGGAAGTTGGATTTGGACTCAACGATGAAGTTGTGGAAGTAACGAGAAAATAGCTGAGGAGCAAAGGCATGTCATCCGAACCCCCACCAAGTGTTACTGTCAGTGTGTGTTCAGTGGGAGTCAAAGAGGGAACATTAAGGAGCAATTGATTTGTTTTTGAAGTGGTTGACCGAGTGAGGAAGAAATCATGTTGAGGACCACCATCAACCTGGTATTGTGCAGTAGTTGGACTACTGGCGTTAATGATTTCTCCATAGAGTTGAATTTGTGTTCCTGGATATATTGATATGGTACATTGTTCAGATGCTTCCTGTAATAATTAATTCGAAAAGGACGGACCATTAAATTTCATACTAACAGAGGACCCTGGTATATAGGCAGTTGCCGCCCCAGTACTATCATTTGAAAACCATCTTCCGCTGAAAATGAGATGTTGGTCCTGCAATGCAGGTAATGTCCCATTTTGGTTCGCCCCGATCCGAAGGACATCTCCATTAATCCGTGCATCAGGCGGAACTTCGTAGACAATGTAATCCAGATAAACATGTGTGTTGGTACAAGTTGTGACATTGATGATGAGTTCGTGCTCTTCCACCAGGAATCCTCCATCACCTATCCCAGCCCCTCCATGCTTATCATTCCCAACACACCACGCTAGGTGGCTCACAGTAAAACTGGGAACAAAGAACCCCTGTGCTCCAATTCCACCCAGTGCATTCCCATCCAATGAGCAGGTGATGTTATATCCAGGGGGAGAGATCCCCAGGTTTACAGCAGTACTTCCATACACTGTAATTCGTGACGTTCCTGAAAATAGTCAAATTGAACGATGGCTATTCTCTTAGCTATTCAGTACTGAGTAGCAACTCTAAACGCACCATTAAACCGAAACCTCAAGCTGCCCCCAGTATTGAACGACTCGTGCATGGTGTTATTGAACACCTTCCCAGTGTTGCTCCATTCATCATCCAAATGAGAAGGTTGATTTTCTACTCCTTGCAAATCTCCAAACGCTGACCTGTGGTTCGGTTCAAATGGTCCTGTGGTAGTTGGGGAGGTTGTGCTACTGACACCTAGCATGTTCTGAGTTCAAACGGCCAACTCTGATTGTGACGTCCTTGCATTTTGAGCAACACGTTCAATTCGATAAGTGCTATCCGTGTCATTCGCTGACCTTTGGCTGTTTTCGTCTTGGATGTCTTCATTTCGATTATTGCTCTTTGGCGACGGAGCACCCGGGCAGCGGGCTACTCGTTTGACCTTAGACGGCGTGACTACTTTGATTGTTGGTACATGTCTCAAACGGTAACCATATACAAGCGATTCCGCCGCTGTTAGTGGGGAAAGTCACCCCACTCTCCATATCAACAAGGTCAATGTGTCTGTGTCAACCCTGGCCTTTGAAATAGTGACCGTGAATTGCACTCCCCGCTGTATCCATAATCCAACTTGTTAACATCCGCCCCACCCACCTGTCCTCTCCGAGAAGCGAATTGACAAACCCCGAAGGTTGATGGAGCCGTAGCGCGGGGTGCAGCAGTGGTGATATCTTTCTCACACCACAGTCAACCCTGTACTCGTGTGGCTCATTCCCTAGAGAGGTGTCTTGGTGAGCCGGAGATCAGCCATAGACTTGGCAATTTCTCACCATTTAGTAAAATCACAAACCTAACCTAATCCTCATCATCTAATCACTCACACCCGGAAATCCAACAGAAACATCAGACTTCTAATCTGACACCACTGTATATAACTGTCATTCTATCTTTCTACCAATACTCAGAGATCAATCTGACTGATACCTTTCAGATCTTTGATCAGCAGTGTCAACTTGTTAGAAAGGTAGAAGTCCATATCTTTATTCAAGGCTATCTAGAGTATTTATATAAAGTCCAAGTCTGAAATATGAAGTATGAGATATTTAATGTATATATTGACTGGAAGTTTCATGCAGAAGTAGCAAGGTAGATCGGGAGTAACATGGCCCGGAGGTTAGCAAGGGCGCATTTCCAACACAACTACTCTCTGACATTGTACTTCACTTCCTCCCACACTTGACATGTGGCTTTTGACAATTTTTGTTCCTTGTATCAGTATTGAGATGTATGGATGCCCATGCTGTGTTTGTATTTCCTGACAGCTTTCATGTGGTACTGGCTCTAAGTTATATCTGTCAAAATTTGTCAAATTCACAGCAGTGCCTTGTTTTCAGACCTCCTTCCTTGCTTTTCCCTTCACCATCACGAAGCAGACTTCAAGCACATCCAGTGCAAATTTCTACAGCATGTCTTCAAAACAAGATTCTGAGGTGAGTTTTCCATCTATGTTTGCTCCAGTACTTACTAAACACCAGCTTATCACAATCAGGATAATGCCCTTAAAGAGGATGTACTAGAAACCACAGGTCATACTGATGGGAATAGACTTAAAAGGGGGCAGAAAAGGGAGAAAGAGAAGAGAGGGGATGTCTCAAAGGTTGCTTGTTGCCTACATTTGCTGAAAATAACGTCAGCTGAATATCTGTACAGGAAGCAAACATGCCAACTCAGAGATCATGGGATGTTCTTATGAAAACACTAGATAATTGTGAAAATGAACAAGTACAAAGCTACAAGGAGGATATTGATACACTCTTGGTTTTTGTAAGTTGTCACCTTTGCATTTGTGGAGGGGGATCTTTCATTGAGTTGTATTGATAGGCTGGTTTGTTCTCTGCAGTTGTCACTGCCTTCACCATAGAATCATATCAGTGGTTGCAAGAGGACCCTGCAGACACTTCCACTGCTCTTCTCAATTCAACTGTCATTCTCCTTATGCAGATTGCTCAACAGGGTAGCCAATCCTCATCCCCTTCCACAATCACCCCTCCATCCCTGCATCCCCAATTTACTCCCAGTGCCTCAGTTGTGCGGATTAATACATTTTGGTCTCTTAGCCTTACTCTAGCTCTAGTTGATGCTTTGTTTGGACTGCTGTGCAAACAATGGCTTAGAGAGCATAAAAGGCAGCCAAACACACAGACTCCAGGACAGGCATTAGCTCTCCGCTGGTTGCGCTGCAGGAGCTTTGAGACATGGCATGTTCCAAAGATACTTGCATCTCTACCCATTCTGCTTGAATTAGCCCTTTTCCTGTTCTTTGCTGCTCTATTAGATCTGCTAGGGACCAAACATCATATCCCATTTGCCATAGCTTTGTCTGTGGTTGGGCTTGGTGTATTGATTTATGCCACAACTACTATTCTTCCCAGCATTGCCATGATCAAACAACTTCTTCAAATTCATCCCAAATTCACCAATTATAACAAAGTGTCATTGCATCCAGAGTATGTTGGCTATCTCCCCTCCATTGACTTAGTATGTCCTTATAAGTCCCCTCAATCATGGCTTACATTCTGCCTCCTTTCATCTATGTATTATCTTCCGGGTTGCAGATGGCTTCTATTCTCTCTACTCAAAAAGTTCAATAAGTTCTGGAAGCCTTACGATAGAACATATAGGCTGGATAACATCTTTGCAAGCCATATCCTGTCTCTTTCCAACTGGTCATCACTTGATCTCAACATCATACAGCGTTTCTCTAGAATTGACTACTGTCCTGATTTGTATGAATTAAAGGGACTTTGATGGCTCGTACAGGAGACACAAACTATTCCATCTATGGTACCTCACCTGAAGAATGTGCTAGCAGAATTCCCTGAACATTTGGCTATTCCCACTGTTTTCAATGATTGGAACTTCCCAACTGTTGAGTCTGTGCTTGATGATCAAACATTTGATAATGATAGGACTCATCTATTTGATGATTATGCACCAACACACATTACACATCTCACTTCTCAGATACTATGCTTCTGCCACTTCTTAATAATCAAATACTCTTGGAATGATAGTGATTTAAAAGCAGTGAAGGAGCTTTGGAGTCACCTATGCAATTCCAAAAATTCTCAGTTGATGGAAGGACTCTTTTGGCCGGAAACATTATTGATGCGCCAATCAGAACACAAGTATGGAGAGATTTTGAATTTTTATGAAGACCAGTGGAGAAAATTGGAAGTTGAATCACAAGTTTGACTTATAAAAAGGCTTTCCAAGTTTATTTTTCCTCTTCTGAAGTTAGACAGGGAGGACATTGGTTCTTCCATTGTGGCATCCAGCTTTGGACTCAGGTTCCTCACCTTTTGACACAATAACATGGTCACAACATTGCGTAATGACACCACTACTTCTGATGACGAGCAATGGATAGAGATATTGGGTCATATACAAACTACTCACCAATTGCCACTCCAGTATTTTACACCACTTCCAGGATATTTTCCAAAGGGACTCCAGAATATCTTGAATGATTCAACAACATCTGAAGAGATCTACAGGCCTTTTTTGAAGTATTCCATGCAGTCCTGGTCTGAAGCTCATAATCATCAGAAGGAGCACATGATGAAAATATTAATCAGTAGCATAAAGAGCATGGAAAAGGAAAACTCTGGTCCACCCACACTCCACTCCTGTGTGATAACTTCACAAGCTGGTCTTGCTTTCTTCAATCGGAAGCTCAATGAAGAGCTTGAGTTCCCTGGATATTGTGATAAAAACACCATTCAAGACTGGGTAGATACATTGGAACGTGTACGAGTGTTCTGTGGACCGCCATTCCAAAGTGGAATGAGGAGACTGGTAAAATTACGGGCTACTAAAGCTAGAGGGAACACAGATTGAACATCTCAGGGGGAGTAATTCTGGTCTGAAAGAAGAGACGGGGAATTTTGAAGCCGCACCATCCTCTCATAATAACAGTAGTGGGGAAACTATCCCGCTGAAGGATTTAGCAAGCAGTAGTGACAACAATAACCAAGTTGAGAGTGGAAAAACAGACAAGATTACAGAGAGCTGGAATCAGATTGATCTTCGGTACATGACAGGGGATGGTACTAGTGTGATTGGTGGGGCAGGTGCCGACAATAATGTCTGAAACGATGAAAAACTATGATCTTGTGTTTTGAATTCTTTTCGGAAGTACCCCTTAAAAATCCACTATATGTTCATCGAAATCATCGGTAACCGACAATTGTTTTTACATTTTAAGAAGCAGTTGTTTCTCAACTATCACGATAAGTGCATATGTTATGAAAATATAAATATATATTCGGTGGGTTCTTAGAACATCGTTTTTCTCTGTAACAGTCTAGAATATTCATGTAGCCACGGTCTGAGCTGCTAAGAGTATCCATACCAAGTAGAAGAAGGCGAGCAAGCGTCGAGGATATTCATATTGAAATTGAAAGTCCGAGTCTGATCTACAGCACCGACTCAAAGCCTCACCAGCTCTCCGGCCTTGCTGCAATGTCAGGGAGGGTATCGCGACGGAGGTCAAGACAGAAGGGCCGTGGCGACACGGGGAACACGCTTATAACGGCTCAAAGCGGCGATTAATGCTGTGTGATCGGCTCGCGTGCCAACTTCTTTGCGCGACGTTGAGCCCGCACCAATAGTAGAAGACCTCGCACCCGGTGTGAGGAGCAGGTCTGCACACCTCCGGAAAACTGACAGATCTGTCTTTCACATCGTAGGTTTCTGGGAGTGAGGACGAGGGTACCTAATTGTCAGTAGATTTGACTTTCTGCGATTTCTAATTGACAAATGTCAAAAACTGAATGCCGCATTGTGAAGTTACAGGAGTAGGCACTGACAGTGACCGCCAGAAAGTTAAAAGTTGGGAACAAGTGAAGGTATCCGGTAATGAATATAGTAGCAAATATCACCACGAATCAAAGCACAATAATGATGGCGAATCTCGGACGGAGGAACCACTGCTTGTTAACGAGCTATTATTTAAATGAGACTCAACAGTCAACATTGGAGAGGGTAAGGGGGCAGGCGCTGTCACTATTAACAATCAAAATCAGGCATCAAATTAATCAGCCTACCGTCACTGCCAACAACCTCGAAATCTGTGCACGAAATTGGTGCAAAGTACGTTCACAGATTTACATCGTCCGAGAACCCCATGGGCGGGAGCATGTAATATATTGCGTCAGGGGTGGATGCGTCGCTTCGCCGAGCAATTGAAAAATTTAGTTTATATGTGGGACAGCCTTCTGTTATTGTACCCGCTAGCCGTCAACTTCACGTGGGTGCTCTTTCTTTCCTCCTTCCATCTACACCCGCTACACGGTAGGCCCCCGATCGCAATGACACTAGTCGAGAGAAGAACTTCGCCAGTCAGCCTTCATCTATGAACTTTCAACATAGTTGCTTAATAATACTTAGGAGATTGAGCAGGGCGGAAAGCCGAGCGTTCAACAGTCCTGGGACACAATCATGAAAACAGTAGACGCACTTGATGAAGATCAAGTGAAAGGGTTTAAAGAGGACATTGATACTCTTTTGGTTTTTGTGTGTCCTACATGATACGTTGAGAATCATTGCTAATTTCCTTCTGTATCTGTGTTTAGGCCGGTTTGTTCTCGGCAGTGGTCACTGCATTCACAATAGAATCATACCAATGGCTAAGAGAGGACCCTCAAGACACCACTGTTGCCCTCTTGAAACAGATCTCTTACTGGCAAGAGCACGGCCAATCCCTAACCCCCGACCCGCGTTTCACTCCCGCTTCCTCGGATGTTCGGATAAATGCGTATTGGTTCCTCAGTCTTATACTCGCCCTGATAGATGCATTGTTTGGTCTCCTCTGCAAGCAATGGGTTCGTGAACACCAACGACAAACAAATACGCGGACTCCACGACAAACGTTGGCCCTCCGTTGGCTGCGTTCCCAAAGTTTTGAGCGGTGGCATGTCCCGTCTATTCTTGCGTCCCTCCCAATCCTGCTCGAAGTAGCTCTCTTCCTGTTTTTTGCAGGACTGTTAGAGCTTCTTTGGAGCCGGCACCATCTTCTTTTCAGTATTGCGCTGGGTACCATCGGACTTGCCATTCTTTTTTACGTGGTGACCACTATTCTCCCTGGGATCAACATAATCCGCCAAGTTCTTTTGCTTGATTATGATTTCGCCCTTGGCAAAGAGAACCCACCCTTTCAAGCAGAAGACATCTTCCGGCTACCTCAAATTTACTTCATATGCCCTTACAAATCTCCTCAATCATGGTTTACACTGCGGCTCTTTATAGCTGTTTTTCGCCTACCTGCTTTTACTAAGCTTTTCTGCTCCCTCATGCTGAAGCTCAATATACAGCCCGAGACTCAGTGGCTCAACGATCATCTCCTCATTTCCTCAATGAGGAAGAACATTAGTGACCTTGCCGACTGGCCATCGGCAGATCTCAACGTGATTCAGTGCTATTCGCAAGTTCGCCATTGTCCCGAGCTCTACGAATTGAAAGGGTTTCGATGGCTCGTACAGGAAGTTCGCGATATGCCTTCAATGGTTCCCCATTTGGAGAATGTCTTGGCAGAATTGCCCAAACATTTGGTGATACCGACCGTCTTTAATCAGTGGAGCTCACCACCTACTTTTGACTTTCACGACTCGACATTGGGCATCAATACTGGCTGTTGGAATTTATTTGGGGATGAATTGCCAGCGTATAGTTTGGGGATTACTTCACGAATCTTATCATTTCGGCATCTGCTGGCTACTTACGATGAGGGCCACGGAGCGGAAATTGGTAAGACTGGTGAGGAATTCGTGAAAGCGGCTGAGAGCCTACAGGACTGTATACTCAAAATGGCCCCAACCTTTGAATCAGAACAACTCATGGCGGCATTTTTCTGGCTTGAGGGGTTATTACTGCGTCCGGCGAATGAGTGGCGCACAAAAATGTTGGATTTCTATGACCAGAATTGGGAAAAATTGGAGATTTGGAACCAGTCTAGACTGGTGAAAAGGCTGTCACAGTTCATGGCATCCTTTCAAAACGATGCATCCGAGAGCGACAGTGTATCCACACTTCTGGCTTCCAGCTCTGGCCTCAAATTTGTCACATCTATCAATGACAAATTATACGGAGCAGCATCCGAGGCATCGTATCTATTTCTCGGTGAAGCTCATTGGATTAAAATTCTCAGTTATGTGCGGCGAATCCATAAATTACCACCTCACTATTTCAGGGCTATTCCGGGGTATTTTCCCATACCATTGGACGAGTTCGAGAGGATTTTGGATGATCCTTCCCTTTCGACATCAGAAGGCCTCGACCCATTGCTCGACTCTTATGAACAAGCTTGGGATAATGCGTTTGAGTTTGGGAAACACGGACTGGTGGAAATGCTGTTCGCACACATTGATCACCAGCTTTCATCTCAAACAAACGGTATGAAACCTGGATCACCACCAGACAAGGCCTCCCTTCAACCGACACTTTCAAATCCTGCCCCGATCATTTCTGAACGAGGCCTCCGCTTTTTGACTTTTCTCAACGAGAAGCTGGTAGCAGGCGGTAGTTTTCTTGATCATCAACCTTGGATTGATGACAGTTTGCCTCGGTGGACGGATGTCAATGTCCCTCTGTGGGCGGACGCATTAGAGCGTGTACGATCTGTGCGCGGCTTACCGGCTGGTTATTTCCGGCATGTTCCAATGCGGGACTCTGATGGGAAGGTTATCGGTTTGTTCGTTCCTCGTAGACTAGCTGTGACCAATGGTGAGGCAAGCACGACAACGGTAGACATCAAGACAAACGGGCGTGTGGAGGAAGGTATATCAAAGCAAGAAGGCGGGCCGTTATCCTTTCGCCAGCGCGAGATGCTGGAGGACTTGCAGATGAAGATTTTGTCGACCAACACTGGCCAAAGTGGCGGAGATAAACCCAATCTCGACGAGGCTCTCGGTACGGATATTCGAACAACAGAAATATGTACAATCGTCGAGGCATTAGGGTTAGTTGGGGGACCGGGTGCGGAAGATAAGGTTTGAAATATGAGATAGTGTGTCGCAATCACAAAGCAAAAATCGCTTCAGTGTCATGTCCGCCACGAGCCGTGCCAGAGAAGTTGAGCGGTGGTGGTAGTGAGCATAAACTGCCTTCAAAAATCCAGCTGGAGCTAAGATAAACAATCCATGAAAGACGTTACAATCCAGAGGAGAGGCGGTGGCTCACGTACGCATAACTTGCCCGTGGAGTCACTTACTATGCTCACACTATACCTAGTTCAGTTTCAAGTCGCTCTATGCTTCATCATAGAAGCTGGCAGTTTCTCTCGCTGCCAGTTCATTCAAAAAATCTTGAAATTTAAGTTGAGTACTGGACCGTTGATTGCGTGACTTTTCGTCATTTCTATCTTCTGGCAATCTGTCTTTTTATTCTTTCTGCCAGTTGATGACAGAATGATAGTGTTGAGATTTGGGCTGTGGAAGCAGCGAGCCTGTGTGAGCATTTTTACCAGTATTCCACAACATTCCATAGTGACTTAAGCTCCAAGTTTTTTACTCGGCATTCTCACTTAGTATTGTACAATATTCTAGATACATTGTAGAGTATATGAACATGCAGTGAGCAATGGGCTGTCTCATCGGCTTGCCCTAATCCAAGCCAGTCTTACCATTCAGTAAAATCACAAACCTTCCTTAATTCTTGTCATCTAATCACCTACCCCCGGAAATCCAATATCCTTGAGTCCAATCCTCACTCTCACTTGAAACCTGAACACAACAAGGGTTTATACCCAATGTGGGTACAAGTATGAGTAGAATAAAGGATTAAACCAACTAAGCTATGGTCAGGTTTATATATGAAAATGCAAGAGCCGTAGGTAAGTAAATATAAACTAGTGAGATCAAGCCTGCTCTTGGGGGAGCAGGCAGGTACAAATTCGGCTAATGAACTCACCCTCATTCCCAATGTTGAGATTTACTGTCTGACCTAGTTGCTTCCTGGTCCTTGAACACATTGGATTCCTTACGGGTAATGTATTAATTATTTTTTGAGGCCAGATATCAACCAGGTAGAATTTATTGTTCTGAGGAATTAGTACTGATTGGTTTTTGGAAAGCTGCATTTGTTATCTGGAACATCTTCACTTGGGGAAAAGCATCTGAAAGGTGCAGTTTGTTCTGTATTCTGCAAGTATGGTTTGTTAGCACAAGAGGATCTTTGACAAATTGTTCAGCTCCTGACTTTCAGGAGCACCAGACTGTTTCCAGTTCTTGACATTATCTTTGCTAGGGTTACCTCTTCTGCCTTCTTGTAGCTGTTGACTTGTACAACAAACTCCAAGAAGGGGCAGAGCTATGGGTTAATCAAATGATTGGGAGGGAGGCAAGGACTCATGAACAGGGGAGCAGACACAGACAGAGTTGAAATGAGTTTTCCATTGAGAATACCAGATAAAAATAGCTCAGAAAAGGCTTCAGATTTGGTGAATAGCACCTTAAATTAATATAGGAAATAATCATTCAAACTTTGAAGCACACCAAAGGATGATTACAACATTTCTTAAAGCTGTTCAGTGTGAATTTGCTGCATATGCTGGGGGATTATCTTATTTGTGAATCCCCACATGATGGCTTTGTAACTATTAGTCTTGATCAAGCTTTGCATTAAACTGGTCGATAGTGGATCTCTCAACCTTTGCTTAGTAGGGGCTCTGTAATCCCAGCTAGCAGCCCTACAGTCAAATTGGTCACAATAGAGTTCAACTAGAATACAACATTGGGCTTTGCCATGCGTCCACTTCCCTATTCTTGGTTGAAATTGTGTAAAGAAATACACATTAGGTTCTTGAGGGTGGGAAGAAAACAAGATCAGGATTTATTTATTTCCATGGTCTTGCAATGGCCAAGGTCCTGAATGGCTATATCCTTCTAAGACTTTCATATTCATTGAATATTGCTGTTGATGTGCCGTGGTCCATTTCTTTATCCACGCTACTCGAGAGGAGCTCGAAGGATTCATTGGTCGTATGAGGGAAATATGGTAGGTCATTGATACCAGCTGATCACTGGTTACTTATCAACTTATTGTTGGGAATGGTTTTGAACAAGAAGCATCAAACATGCTGATTCACTGTATCATGTCACCTTATCAGCCTGGATATCTGTCTGACAGCTGAAATTTGAAATTCTGCCTCT
>MU127981.1:14347-63379 GCA_014904975.1 Marasmius fiardii PR-910 | reverse complement strand
GATAATTTGAAGATAGTTACTTCAGAACTACGATTGATACGAGAGTAATTATCCTGACCGATCGTCAGCACAACCACTTTTGCATGGGATATGATGACTTTTGAAAGCTCACTGCAGAGCAAGATTCAAACCTTTTTCATTGTTACGTTCGTCATATCGCTCGTAGTCTCCCTTCTTGAGAGCTTCAAAAGCTACAATAGTGTTCCGGAGAGTGTTGGCTACAGACGCAGAAACGGCGACGGTCGTCACAATGAACAGTGATGTAATTTGTATTATACGAATCTGGTTTGTCCTTCGGAGTGTTGGCGATGAGCTTGATCTTTTGACTATGAAGATGTATAGACCAAGCCAGACGACGCAAAGATAGAACCCTGGCGGATGGTTCCAAGTTGTCAATTATCTTGTCAATCTGCAAGAGTCAGCTTAACCAGACTCACCAAACATTAAGAACGTAAACTGATCAGCCGACGAAGGGGGTATTAGCAAAGAGCTCTAGGTAGCAGAATTGGTATGGCGTACCGAGAGAGTTACCATCGGCACTCTGATAACGCTTTGCGTCGAAAAGGATGACTCCAAGTTGGCTGGAATAGGTACAGGTGTGGTCATCGAAGGGATTTCCAGATACTCCCATACTTCGTCGTATTTATACTAAGATTGGATATGTGATCTGTAGGAAGTGAGTTTTTAACCGATGATGCATTGCGGAGTCTGTGGAGTCTCTTTGGCAGGCTTGCAGTGCAATGCCCGGTATTCTGAAGGTTACGATGGGATGTGAAGCGGTATTTCTAGTACTCTCGGACCAACAACTCATTTACGGAGCGGGCAACCAGCGGTAACTGTACTGCATACCCCACAGTTACCCCACAATGCTATGCAGCTAATCCAGTTTGCGAGGTTTGGACGTGTTACCGGATAAGTAGTAGCTGGGTCACTATGAGCAGGTCAGAGCGAAAAAGCTAGAGTAATGGCGCTGGTACGTCAATCAACGCCAGTGATTGTTCAGGATATGGCCATAGTGAAAGAACAACTCGATGAATTCCGAATCATTAACGTGCCTTATCACCTGGCACACAGCAAATCGATCCCGTCCGGCGGTATATTCAAATTGCCGAGTTGGGACAATTACATCTTACGAACATCTTTTGTTCTGAAGCTTAAAAAGCCGTTCGCATTCCTCAAGGTCTGCCCGACACTACTGGATGTCGAATGTACCTTAACTCGGCTCGTCTAAGTCGTTGCTCACAATTGAAAAAAAGACTCGAGATTTAGGGCAAATCAAACGCCACAACAGGTATGATACGCGTCAAAAAAAAAACAGAACCAAATTGAGAGAGAATCACGAGTCTCAACATATACCTTCTTAAACACTTTCAACAGCATCTCCGGTAGTATCAATGATCCCGTCAATCCCATGGGTCGAGATCGGCGCTTGGGGCGTGGTGGGAACGATACTAAGCGATCTTTGGAGTCCTTCGCCAATGCGAGTAGCAAAGTGGACCGTCGACACGGGTCCCGCATGGCCCACATTTTCCACCGATTTGCCATCTACAATCCGAACTACAATCAATGTTGGAGCAATACCCTATATTGAGTTAGTCAACTGCAAGGTAAATGCCTACTAGTGAGTTCATCCCACTCACCGACATTAGGGAAGCAATAACGGCAAGGTCGATGGGTAAATTGCTGTGATCATCAGGGTCAATTGCCAAGGGTACAATGAGTGAAATAAAGAGGGTGCTGGAGTAAAGAATTCCGGATTCGAAGCTAGGCAAAGAGAGTTGATTTGAATGTCGAAACACCGCGAAAAGGAGTACAGGCACTAAGCAAATGAACGCACATGATGGCCACAATTTTCCTATACCTCCTTTCTATCGGCCTTCCCATTAGTTCCCTTGCCTCGTGGGTGATCCACCAGATGCGTCCGCCTAGTGGATAGTAAGCATTGGATAAAGTCAGTTGCATTTCAAACTTGTGGAACTTAATGCACACCCATCAGTAATGTCAGCAAGATGTTGAAAGCGGCCACTGCTATCCAGGTTCCTTCGTTGATTCGATTGGCTGTGACGAAAAGCGACACATTTGATGAGTCACTGGTGTCGCTGAACCCGATTGCTGCTGCAACAATACTGCCCACAAGTGTGCCTTGGGGAATCCATTATATCATTTAGGTAAAGCTTGTGGAGTAGACTTACCATTGGTAACAAAGGCGATAAGCCCGAGAGTAAACAGCATGATTTGGTTCGATCCCCATATAGAGTAACAGCGGTAGACCTATACATGCAAGGAACCTGTAAGGTTTGACAAAAGCAAGTTTTTTTATAAAGGCCGTGAATCATACAAGCATGAAATCGGCAATTGCGCTGGGTAGGGCTCTTTAAATTGAATTGAAAAATGCAAATGAAGTCGAACACACTTCATCGGAACGTCTGTCAGGTTGAGCATGGTTCTACAACTAGGTAAGTAGTCTATTCGAACGGGAAGGAAAGAGAAATGCCTGACCGCCGTACTCACGACAAAATGGTCTTTGTAGTGTCATGCTGAAGGTAATCCACAAGTGGCCCGAAGTTCTGTGTTTTTGCAACGGAGAACTCTATAATGGCTTGTCGAATAACTTGCGTCGCCTCACAGATAGTTTCAAGAGTCGCTAGTATGAAGAGAGTGATAACACAACCTAGAAATAGCTTGGAGATAGTGTTGTCCTGACGCGAAAGAACGCGAGCTGAGGCTCCGACAAATGGGATATATAACCCTTGAACATATGGATGTGGTCAGATTGGGTTCTCGCTTGAGGCGTCAGAGCTACCATATAGCAGGAACATCACCTATTAGGACAATATCAGTAATCCTGTTGAAATATGTTCATGAATCAAACTCACTGAAAGGATACTGAGAGGAAAAACAAGAACATTCTGTGTTGAAAGGAAGGGTGCAAGATGCTCTTCTAGGGGCTCGGAATCCATTTTGGAAGTTGGGTTGAATGTCCTAAGAAAATGTTTTTTAGTGCGGTTCCTTTATCCTACCTTGAGCTTCCCCACCTCAATAGAGAACACGTCAGAACCCCAGAATCTCTGACCCAAACTGATGCAACAATCAGTATCCTTCACCCAAAGCGCTGCAGATAAAAAATAGAGCTGTTATTTCTTTCACAAGATGACTTGCGCGAGGTTCGGATCTTGATCTAAGTAGAAAATAGACGACAGCAGCCATAATGGTGTATGTGATCCAAGGATTTGGGTTTGATAATGCTGTTTTGTTGAAAGCTTCAGATAGAGACGGAGCGTAAGTCACTATGCATTCACTGACGTGAGAAGCCCATTCACCGACAAGATTGGAGGCCAAATGGGAGTTCGAGACTCTGGAGCTACTATAATACCAAGTTAGGCAATGCCAAGCCTCTTTCACGAGCTAGAACAAAATACCCCTTCACTCATATGACAGTGGCTCTCACCATTTGATTGATTTATCAGAAGTGCCTAACGGTCAACTGGTCTGACCGGTCAACGTTAATACCTATTTGTGAGGTAAGCAGAAGTTACGTTGATCTGGTCGATGACCAGCCCACCGCCTATAGAAAAGGTGCCATTTGGAACAGCTTCACCACAGTTTGGTCAGCCACCTTTGGTTTCTCCTATGGCTTGTATTGACTTTATGAAGCTTCAGTCTGAAATACAGCCCAGATTCCAATCTGGACACTAGTGCTTTGGTTGGCTGTGGCGCCAATCAGAAAAAGGGAGTTTGGATTGATGAAGAAGGCTGGCAGATTCATCTAGCCTTTCAGGGATCAACATTTCAACAGTGGTAGGAGTGTTGCAACACAATGACTATTCAACTGATATCTTTGCTGTCAGTGGATCCCCATAGAGGTTCTAGTAAAATCAAGCCTAAATGATCATGGACCCCATCCTGCCAATGTGATAAAGGCAAACTGGCAATGCCTGAATCATGAGAGAGCAACTTCAGTCACACCTACTTCACTTCTCCTTGAAGTATAGGTAGATAAGGCTCTCTGAAGGTTTCAATCCAAGGATCAAGACTGCTGATATGATTGTCTCTACACAACACTTCCTGTTAGGCAGGACTAGAAAGAAATATAGTGGGTGATATGTGATCTCAACCCAATCGGGTGAGATTGTGCAAGATACCAATTGATATGGTGATTGTGTGGCATAGACATTTCTAAGTACAGATATGTGTATGATAAATCAATACCAAAGACGGAGATACAGCTAACGTATGACAGAATGACAGGCATGAACCCCCGCAAAACAACCAATTCTTCCTGTCTCTCAAGGCCTCCATCTAAATGCGGGATGCTTCTAATCAAGCCCCTCAATCTTTCTCTGACTCAGCCCTTCCAAGTAATTCAGTATTGGCTCTCAATGAGTCAATGATGACCAAGTCTTTGAAGTAAGCAAAGCCATACACATGGCTTTATAAACAGTATTCAGCCATCCCTATCTCTGTACCATGTATCTTTTAACCCAAAAGTTCAGGTCTCCCTTACCTGAAGACCATGGCCCTGCCCTTCCTGAAATTTTGTCCTCCTGACACTTGACATCTTTGATGGTATTAGGTTACCTTGAAGTTAGTACTATACAAACTGCTGAGAAAATATATTCAGAGGCTTGAAAAACATTGATGAAATCAGTCTCCCATGCTCGCTACTACAGTTGCACGATCATAAATTCTATGCCAGCCTTGTAAATCACTATTAGAGAGAGGACATGTTCACACAAGATGAGAGTGCTACTGTCCAGTTTCATCACTTTTTTGACCTAGAATTTCAGCTTGGATGCCCTGATATTTTTTAGCCCTAGATCTAGGGATTTTAGGCCATCGGGCTGCCTGCTACTGCTTTTGAAAAGCTTTACAGTCCTATCATCCTCATTTCATATGATTTAAAAAACTTAATAATAAGTATGGTCTCCTCAATCATATGTCAAACTTCCAGCTTATATATGGAATGGAATGAGCATTCTGAGAAATGTTCCAGCAATATATGGAGTCCAGCTCCTGCCCAACCGCATCCTTTCTTTGAGTAGACTGTTTGGGCAGCTGACAAGTTCAGGCAGCTAGTTGCAGGCCTTCCCAAAAAGCAACCCAGCATTGTCACACAAATGATCACCAGATATATAGGACTCAATTACTACCTACATTGGTTCAATGATCAAGTCATGTCAATTTTCATGCTGCCATTCTGTTAGCTGTTAGGACTCGATAACGTCTCGTAAGTTATGGTTCAAGTTGTCAGACCTCTGTATCTGTTCACAGAGGTCAAGGTTGATCAGAGGCAAGTCAAGTTGCTGTTTAATGTCTCAGAAGTCAACGTGATAATTTGTGAGAGTAGTAACTGAATATTCCGGTGCTATGAGTATTGATGAAAATTGCATGTATGGGTTAGTATGACTTAGTAAGTCAAGGAGTTTTCCCCTGTTATTCTCATCAGGGTATTACTGAGCAGATTGTAAATATTATCGTCATGAGTTTTGCAGTGATGAAGATCAAGTGAATTGGTAATGATGCCTACTCTACACAGTAACAAGTATGAGAGTAGGTGAGTAAAAGGGAAGTTATAGAGAAATGTCAAAGAACTAGGCTGAGGATTGCAGCACAAGTCTTCAGTCCTTATATGCCTATGTATCGAGAGGCTGATGGATTGATTTAAGGCCCGGGAAGTCAGTTTTTGGCTTTACAGAATTTCTTCATAAGGGAACTGGATATCTGAGCCAAACTAACTGAACAATCGAATGATGACAACAGAGAAACATCTTATTGGAAGTCAATTTGCTTGGGATGGAGGTAGCAAAACTATGCGGATACAATAAAGTATGGTGCTTGTGCTGTTTATTGTGAGTGACATTACAAAAGACAGAAAATTGCATGAAGTAATCAGTATGGTGAAATTGGAGAGGGGGGGATCACTAGTAGTCCCATCTCTTTCACATCCCAGCTTCAAGCAGTATCATTCTCATAATGTGCACCCAAACTTTCCTTGCACTCACCCTTGGTTTATTTAGTTACATCAGCCCCACACTTGATCCTCAACCACTGACTAATCAATCTTCTACATTTGGGCCAACCTTCAGCTGTTAATTCTAAAGTGAGTCTCTCTGCCATTGTAATGCTCTATGTATTAGCTCTGTGATTTTTCGTGTGATTCAAATTTCTGGTTATTGTGCTAGAGCCATGAGGATACATCAAGTAGCATGTGAAAACCATGAAGTTGCTGAGTTATGGCCATAGCCTCACCAATATACTCCACCACAGTGCTGTCAACAGATGACCCAGTTAATAACTTCGATTCTGTGTTGATTTATCATTTTGGGATGTATCTGATGTGTATTTAATGCATCGTCAATATATTAAATTTACTATAAGATTTCCAGAACATACTGGAGAAATGTTGATGATACTCAAATTTTGATATCGTTCATGCTGGTCACCATTGGGGGGGGCACTTCGCATTGGATGCTTTGGGTTCATATGTCGGGTCAATCCACGGATGTTTTTTGCAACAAAGAAGCACAGTCTGCAAATGACAGTGGAAATTTTTGTGGTGATGGTTTCATGAAAAATTCGAGTTTGAACCAGGTGATGTTGTTAGTTTCTGGTATCTCATTTGACATGAATTACTAACAGATTACATTTGTGGAGGATCCGGAAGGCGTGTTTAAATCCGACTTTATTGTGGATACTCTGAAGACAGTTATTCTGTCAGTCATCTAGTGGGGCACATTTGGTAGTCCTATCAGAGGTGTTGCAGTTCGTGCTCCATTATTCTTGGCCTCTATTTGTAATGCTGACTTCACCCAGGTTGAACGTGCATTCAAGCACCTCTTGAAGAACAGCATACAAAACATTGAAATCTCAAATGAGGACAAATTCTCCGGCAATAAGTGTGGTGACAGCCTCACATTTCTTGTTCATGACCTCAAAACATTCAGACAGCTGCAATGGAATGTTTGAATGGAGATGTATGGTTGTGTTACAAATGAGGCAAGCAAGGTTGTTCGGGATTTGGTGGCACTTCCCACACGGCGTCGTCTCTTCATACCTGTGTGATAGCCTGTATGCATTTAAGAGGCTTCTTGGAGACACATTCACCATTCACCATCATCCTGTAACAATCCTCTGGCTGTACATGCATCTTGAAAGGTGGGATATCAGATATGATTGAAAGTGTGTAGATCTTCAAAAGACTTGGGCCCTTTAATGATGGTCAAAAGCATCCTCAAATAGAACTGTTCTCCCACATTCAGAGGAACATGAAACATCCTGCTTATTGAAAAACCTCTGTGACAAATTTTCCACTTCTTGGTTTGTTGGACCAGGTCAAATGTTCTAGAGACTCTTGATATGTGAATTGGGATGTGTAGTCTCCAATAACATTATCCACATTAGCAACAAAGAACTCTGTAAGGGTAGTATGTTCTGCTGCTGCACATTCCCAAATGGATTGTATAGGTTCTTGGAGATCAAATGTAACCATGTGTTGTCCTCAAAGATGGATCTGTAGACAAAGAATAGCTGGTGTGCACCTGTGTGTTGCAAAACAAGATATTCTCCAAGCAGCTTCAGAGGCAGCAACATAATGCCCCATCAAATACTGTATGATTTCATCTCCTCTGTTAATTCTGACCAATTTGCAATCAGGGCCTTTATTGATGTACTTGAAGATGTACTTGAAGATTCTAGAGTAGATACACCCTCCACATTTATGACAGTTATATCTGAACCAACAGTTAAAGCCAAATAGTAAACACTTACTTTGCAGATAGATAGGGGTTATAGGGCACAATCCATCTATTATCAACATGGTGATGGCCAATTCTATATTCATGACTGTCTTTAGGTCTTTGATATAAAGGATAGCCTCTGGTATCTAATATAGTGTCAGAAATGAATTGTTTAGGGAATTTGAATCTGCATTTTCCATAAACCATACAAGGAGAATTGGTGTTAAGAGCATCACAAGGACCATGAATGTTGCATCATTGGATGGTTTCACAAAGTTGTAGTTTTGCTTCTGGATCAGGCCAGTAAGCTCAAATACAGCTATCCACATTGTTCAGAATCTGAAATTTGTTTTCAGATGAAAGAAATAGAATAAGATGCATATGGATCATCAATATCTCCTGGCTTTTAAGATGAAAAATGCATGAAACAAGATCAGGATAATCATAGGAAGTCTGGGCATGAAACAAGCCATTAACAATTTCAAGCTATTCTGGATTTGCAGTTATGGTTATGAACAGATCTGGAGTCCTGAATTGTCGAGCAATGGCAAGAGCATCCTGACACTACTGTTCCATATGTCTAGGTCCACCCATAAATGAAGACAGAAGAATTACACATTGAGCAATGTTGTTTGCATCAAGATCATTATCTTGTTCTAGTGCATCCTCTAATCCATTGTATAGAGAGACTTGTAGACGGGTTTGGTTGTAGCAAAGGTAAGACAAATGACATTGTTCTGCAGCTACTGGAGGATTATGATGCATCATCAGTCCCAAATACCATCTATCTTCACCACAAGGAGAGAGCAGAACATATTGCAAGGGTGCATAACTAGGATGCTCTTCACTGATATGCTGTAAAGGGCCTTCACAGTTTCTGATAATTATATCATATCTGTCTTCAATAGAAGAGCTACCTGAGACAATGAGAACTACTTCTGAGACAGATGGGAGATTATGTGTGCCAGGATTGGCTCCAAGAGTTTGAGTGAGTCACATCTCGAAGTCTGGAATATTGGAATTACATTTCATACAACTCCCAAGTGTGGAGATAGAGATGTGCATAACAATTAATTTGTGAGTCTGTAAGAGTCATAATGTGTCTCTGTTTAGTCCAGGATTAGAAGAGCATTTTCGGGATCATATAGATAGATCTGAGAATATGTTGGCATGCGACCAGGAGGAGGCAAAAGACAACCAATGCAATAATGCAATTCACCAGAGATGCAAAATACAGGGATAGACATACTATTATTATTGGAATAGTCTTCATGGTCGACACCCAGGGAAGTGAAAGGAAATGCTCTATTGTATTTCCAGATATTGTAGCAGTAGTTATGACCAAAAATAGTGTTTGATTGGAGTAATTGCCAAAAGGATGGAGGGGGTGGGGTTAAGGGTGACAAACATATATTACTGGAAAGGCAGCAAGAGCCAAAGACTGGAGTTTGTACACTTGTATTGGCCAGATGTTCATCTATCCAGTGTAAAGCATGGCAGTATGAACAAACAGAATCCATATGACTGAGGTAATGACAGGCAGGTTCAACATATGCTTCCTATGCAGACATAGGTAAAGCAACACCCACTCTACGTAGTTGTAGATGATGTTGTTACTCTTGTCATCTCCTTTCTTCCAGCTTTCTGGCCTGTCTAATTTGCTGGGCACGACTTTGTATAGTTGCCTACAATATTTTTTTTAAAAAAAGAAAGCAGATTAACAGAGGACAGTATTTACAAATGGATCAAAAATGAAAATAATGTACTGTAGAACTTCCATCATTACCCAACATGTGTTGTAGATGGTACCTTGCCCAGCAATGCCATTATGCCAAAGATCAGGCATTTGGCTGGGGACAAGAAATAGTTCTATCCATCGACTTCAACAGTATAAGGAAATGAATGTTGTATGTATAAGCAAATCAATAACGGGATATGAAGAGATTGTATATTGCTACAACAATCCAATGACAGCCTCCATTGCCCTCCCGTCTCCACAATGGATTATAAAAGAATAAACTGCAAGTCAAAACATGTCAGTAGTCCATCAGGAAGTCAAAAAGCCACATCAGACTTTTAGAGTTACAAGAAAGAATTGAAGTCAGTCTTTCAGATCAGGATATCTCTATAAATTTAGCATGTTTTTGGGTTATAGTTGGGAATCATCAATTTTATTTTGACATTGCTTGCACTTGTGGGATTTGGACTTAGTCATTTCAGTTCTGAACATGCTACACAGTCCCTAAGTTGAGTTGAGTTTGAAGGGTTTCTTAGGAGTTGAATGCTCTGAGGAATTTTGGCTAGTGGGAGTTCTGACCTCTCGCCAAAAAAAATTGGAGTTGGAGACTTCACTGAAGAATGCAGTTGGACACACATTGAGGTTGGATTAGTGGGGTTTGGTTTGGGTGTTTTGTAGTATACATTTAGTAATGCTGTTGGTTGGTTCTGTGGATGCTAGATTGCTCAGTTGTGTGTTTAGTTGTAGTTTTTGAGTAGAGTTTCCATCCCTTCAACATAGATTATTGAAAAATGACTTACCAATTTAAACTTATGGATGTTGACCAGCTACATGCTGAAACAACAGTATATTGAAATGGTACTTT
Organism: Marasmius fiardii PR-910; assembly: GCA_014904975.1. Classification (NCBI taxonomy): domain Eukaryota; kingdom Fungi; phylum Basidiomycota; class Agaricomycetes; order Agaricales; family Marasmiaceae; genus Marasmius; species Marasmius fiardii. Next base: position 53,040 of record MU127981.1, on the reverse strand, counting down.
AAATCCCCCCCACTTTGACCACTACATACACAACTGAGACTGAGAAGTACAGCCAGTCTGTCACATGAAATGCACATAAACAACTGCTTGATTTGTTTTTTGAAAACCTGGTTAAAACCCACTACTTACAGTAGCAGGAATTTACACAGTGAATGTGATCAAGACACAGTATTTTGGGGGTATAGTAGACTTTAGCTATTCTCAAGCACTACCAACATATAAAGGAAGGGTATCAGCCCATAGTTATTCATCTCAACTTAGAAATCTATGGTTTGTTTAAAAGCCCCCATTTTAACCAGCATGAAACAGGCTGATCTCCCTAAACCTGTCACTAGTGATTCTAACTTGTTCTTGGCTGCCATTAATTGCCATAGCTACTTAGTACAGTGAAACTTGAGTCTCAAGGATTTAAAGACTGTGATTAATGGCATTGGAAGTGAGCTTGCAGAGAACGTTGTTGATAAAGACATTAAGAGATTTGTTGCCTAAGAATTCTATGTATTGACTTTCCACTGTTATTAGAGAGTTGGGAACTGGCATCCAAATGATGCCTCTAGAATTCACAATATTATTGCTATTTTGAAAATAGTTGGCATGCCTCCCATGGACGCTACCAGCCGCACATCGCAGCCGAACATGATATCTCGCTCAATTTTCATCCGTTTGACTTAATATTTGCAGACTCTGAACGGCGTAGCTCAGGCCTAAGGCTAGTCCTCCATGCAACTAGTTTGCAGTAATATCTATTTCCAATACATCCTGAAAATCAAGTATGACCGCAATAACTAGTGAAGTCAAGCCTGCCCTAGCAGGCAGGCAGGTATGGATTCATCCAACCAGTCACTCTTTTGAGCAGACTATCAGGGTCATCTCATTGTCTGCATGCAAGCATAACAACACACTACATGTGATGAGAGGAAATTTAAGGAGATTGCACAGCTAAAATATCACAAGATTCATCCTGAACTGAATTACCCTCATGTGTGGGCTCTGACAGACTCTACTCAGAATACATTACCCAAAAGCACGCACAAATAATTGAGGAGACTCACCACTACTACCCAGAACACTGAATGTACTTCCAAGCTGTATTTAAGTGAACTCCCTGACTTCCATCGATCAGCAAATTGAACAAAGCTTCACCAAACCTCTTTACAGATTCTTCTACTTGACTGAAATTCTTCAAAATTAGACTAACTCAGAGATCCTCAAAGTACGTTCCTTGAAAAATGAATCCCACAAGCAATCGGTGCAAGAATGACCAAACTATCATTAGACAGCAATCCCACTCAACATTGGCTGAGAATTAACGTAAGGGAGGTTGAAAATTCTGCCTGTTGCAGGTTAGGAGAGTAGTGAGTTATAGGTTGAAGACCTTGTGATATTGTCCTATATGTGCTGAAAATGAATCTAAAGATTGCTTGGGAATTTTCTCATATATATTATTTGGGCTTAGGTTGAAATGTTCGAGATCCCGTTGAAATATAACTTATGAAAAATGATAAAAACACAGGTTGACTATCGACCTACCGAGGTTAATCATCAGGGGACGCCCCACTGATTCGCAGGCTGCTTTGGGTTGCATCGCGGTCTGAAAACCGTCCTATCGAAATCTCTCAGAAGTATTTCGCTTTTTCTTACCACGCCTGTGACATCAATCGTATGGTGCCTTAATTGCCTTACAACCGCTCCGCCGGAACAATGATCAGAGCGAGAGAAAGAGAAAACGAGTCGTAAAAGTGGCAATCACCGGCGACCATGCTGCCTGTCACCATGCCTTCTCCGCGTCAGAGACTTTCTCCATGACTCCGGTCAATGCCGTAGGCCCCACTCCCCCCTGGAGCGAGTTAATGAATACAGGGGACTTCTCGCTTCCGTGGTGTGGCCTGCTCAAAAACGTTCTCACGAGAGGAATTTCCCATCAAAGATGAAAATGAAATTATTGTCAGGCGTAAAATCGCGTAAAATGAACCTTCTAAGCTGTCGTCTTTTGAATAATGAAGGTCTTTTGGATATTGAAGGGATCCTTCAAACCGAGAATCGGACAAAGTGTTGGTATATTGTTACACAGTCTAGATTATTCGGACCCGGAGATGTAAGAACCGGAAGCCGGATGAGGAAGTTGTTGTTGTTGTTCACCCCTTCATTTCAATTTACCAGAAAGGCTTCAGGCCTCACCTCTCCCGTTGTGTCATTGTCCCTCCATCCCAGAGACTATAGAAGGCCCGTATGGAAGGCCATGTGAATCGGAGCTGGCAAATAATGTTCTTTCGAACCCGTTGTACGGTGGAGTATCAGGGTTTTCTTCCTGTAGAATTCCGAGATTGCAATTATTGCGAAGCGCCTTTCCTGCCAATAACTCCATTCGGAAACCAATTTTCGGGGACCATAACTTCCGCTGCACGTTGACCGTACCCATCATCCTTACACCGCGGTGGTGGGAACCTGATCTCTCAGGGACTATATCGGTTGGATCCTATCTATCCTCTTCTCTCCCTACCTGCCTATGTGGGTAGGGTGAGGTTGGATTATGAAATGTTATTGATACTATAAAGGACGGTGACGTTTAGGGTGACACTTTGCCCCCAATTTTTGAGTAGATCATTTCCTGACCAAGCTCCGGGGAGCTTCTAGCTGCTTACTTACTTCAACTCTCAGCTGAAAATTGCAATCTCCAGGATAAATAGTTAAGGTAATTTGTTATATAGCTGTCGTCCTTTTGAATGATGACAAGGTTTCTTGAACGCAAAGGGAACGGAGTTTCTATTCATGTTTCACAGCTCAGATCCGGAGATGTGAAACTACCGGAAGCCTAGGAGGAGGATGTTGTTTCCCTCACATCTTTCTCGTGCCCCAGAGACTGTAAGTGTTGAAACTTGAAAGGCCATGTGAATCGGACTGGTTGACCTTTCGTTCTACATTTTGGGGGTTAATTTGAGGATTGTCCCCATTCTGGCTCTCCCGGTACAACAAAAATCAGAAGAAAAACAACAACAGTTTCGGTAGGCATTCGGACCCCTCATATCTCCAGATCTGAGATATCCAAGACGTGTTAACATAAACAAAATCCTCGTTCCCTTTTCCGTGCAAAAGCCCCTTATCGTCATTCAATCTCGGGACGGTGTGAACCAATTTGAGGGTGGTCCTCTTTGGCTGATTTTTTAGTAAGATTATGATCATTTCTCGATTCTACTTTTTGACAAAGAAGCTCCGGACAGGCTCTATTTTGCTCGATTATTCATTTTTCCGTGCAAAAGCCCCTTGTCGTCATTCACAAGACGACATCTCGGGACGGTGTGAACCAATTTGAGGGTGGTCCTCTTTGGCTGATTTTTTAGTGACATTATAATCACTTCTCGATTCTACTTTTTGACAAAGAAGCTCCGGACAGGCGCTATTTTGCTCGATTATTCATCCCACATATCTATTAACTCGTACATACCTTTGTCGAACACCAACAGATGCTTGGATAAAAAACCACTGAAGTTTGGGGAATTGTTGGAGAGTGACAATTGTTGTAGTTTGTCTTCAATAACCTGACAATCGGAGGCCCGGGATTACATAGAACTCAAAAGGAATCATCTGAGCCGAACTCCTTGGCAGGGTTCAGAATGAGCATCTGATTTGTTTCCGGATTGTTCAAACAATCTCCAAATCTCCAAAGAAACCGGCACAAAGATTGGAGAGGAGTGCTACGCTTACGGTCGCTAATGATTCACCGGGAAATCGGTATGATCTTGGACATGCGTGGTCATCGGTTGAGCTATCAAACCTCAGGTTTCAGGCCCATAGCTCCAGGAGTCGCAGAATCATTCTCTTACTGTCTACGTGATTAGCTGCTTTCCCCCCAAATCTTATTTGTCGGCACGATCATCATTCGTTGAGTTTGACCGTGCCTGCGCATGAGCAATTCTCCCCCGAAAAAGGGAACACCTGACGGTGCATGGCAAACTGAGAAATGTCCAGCTCTTTGGATCCCATAGACTATAAAAGCTGTTTTTTCTTGGTCTCTTATCCTCAGCAACCTCACTGCACTTCTCCCCCTTGTTTCAACCAACATGTCTGCACCTGAAGGTACGTTGATCTACCACAGCTCAAAGGTTAACTGTATTAATTCATTTCTCGTCCCATAGAAGTCTTTTTCGACGAATTTTCGAAACTACCCGGACCTCTTGTCCCGACCTCTCTCCAGGTCGCCAAATTCGCTTCTCACTACCTTGATCTGAACCCGCCCAAGTCGTTCAAGTGGCACGAGTTCCAACAGGCCGTCGCTAGTTACAAAGGTCAGTTAACCAGCAGAGCTTACCTCCATGGCGATACGTTGACACCCTACTACGCATGTGTGCCCAGGTGATGACCTCGCTCTCATCAAATATGACAACAACACGATATACCAACAAGAACGAACGGTGGAAATTATGGTCGGCAAGATCGTCGACTTCCTCAAACTCGCACTCGGCGTCGTCCTCAGCGCCACAGACATCGCTGCCCTCACTCAAGCCATTTTGACCACGTTCACCAATCTTAAAGTCGCGGAATCGAAGAACTTTGCCGATTTTACCAAGACAGCTACCAATTCCAGCTGGCAGTACAGAATTCAATTTGCGTTCCCTAATCCAGATTTGCCGGATTATTTCTACAGTTTGATTACGACGATCAAGTTGCAGGCAGACGTTCATGAAGAGACGTGGTGGTTCCAATTGAAAAAGGAGACGAGCAGCAACTTTAGCGCGGAGATTGATTCGATGCGGTTGGCTGTCCAGAAGGGGTTCAAGGATCCGAAGGCAGGCTTTGGAGCTTTGTGATCGATCCGGTATGTTAATTTTCCTACTCTTGGGGTGAGAGGTGGCTGACTAGAACACCCTGGTTGCTTACAGGTCGAACTTGGTAATTGGAATTGGAACAAGAACCTTTGAGATTTGAATTGAAGCCTGCATATCATAATACAAACCGAAAAAAAGTACCTATGCTTCATAGAACCCGTGCGATTTCGAATGAAGAGTTTTTCCATGATGTTGATTGCATATCCTCGAGCCAAAAACGGATTCGCACATTACTAATATAAGGTAGAGTTCGACCATCTGAGGGAGAAAGGCTGTATTTTGTGGCCTAAATTTTGGAAGGTGGATTCGGACCTCGATAGTGCAACGGATCAGATTGCCCCGGCTGTTGAACTGAGTTTATTTTGACAATGACAGTAGTGATAACAGTAGTGATAATTTAAGAGCAGTAGAAACGAAAGTGTTTCAGGGTTATTGATAATGCTATCTGGTTTCTTCAGCTGATGACAGTGGAGGTAGTTTAAGGCCAGTACACGGCACTACGGAAGCCCATCGAGACTTCGACTTTCTGGTCGTATCGTAAATTGTAAAAGCGGTGGGTGTAACGGAGGCGGGCAACCACCTAATACAAATAGGCACAACCTTCCCATCCGTTTCGGGCCCCGAATAAAATAAAGCATGATTGGGGATGTAAGAGTAGTAGCTTCTTCTTCTTTCGACGGTCAGATGTAAGAATATCCAGAAAAAAAAACATCATTTTCGAAGCTCAAAACTGGTGAGTGACCCTCCCTGCGCTATCTATTTACGGTCCTTCATCAAGCTGAGCTCTTCGTGTTCACACCGATCCTTATGCAAACTGCCACAACTCACTGACACTAATCTGGTTTCAAGAGCGGTGCGAGAAAAGCAGGATGTGTCAAGGATGTTGTCCAGCCTTGACCCAAAGCTCGGCAGCTCCTTCGGATCCAACACCCTTCAAGCAGACTTGATCGAGTCAGTACGAGTTATGAACTGACACTATATGCACCTCTATCCCACACAAGCTTAGCAATAGGTCAGTGTACTTGGGATAATTTATTCTAGTCCCTAAACTGAAGCCTAAACCCTAACCAAGCATGATGGCTAACTAAGCCCTAACCTAAGCTGTTGAGTTAAGGTGGGTGAGTTGAGTTGAGCTGGAGAAGTTAAGGGGATTGAGTTGGGTAAGATTGAGTAAAATGTGTGAATTGAGTGGGGTTGAAAAGCTCATGTACAGATTCTACGAGTCAGTTACCATGGCTAATTTTGGTAGTTTCAAATTCTTTCACTCGGATGCATGTGCTTGATTGAATTTGATCTTCAGCCAGAGCCGGCCCAACATAGGGTGTTGGCTCAGATTTACTGTACGGAGGGGGAATGTGTAATATGTATTACATTTGAAAATTGATTGTCCAATCAGTGACATGATTGCTGAGCCTTTAGGTTTAGCTACCCAATGCAGACTGAATTTGGGACACTTTCAAAATAAGAACAAATAAGAATCCGCCCCGTTGTGGGCCGCAGGTGGGAACTGGTTTTGGACACTTTCAAAATGAAAAGGGTTTTCAAGGAAAGATTGCCAGCAGGGACTGATTAGGTCACTATTATCTGTCCTTGTGCTTTGAAACTACTGGAGGAGCCAGTAGTTCCTTGCACTACAGAGCCTGGCATTTTCCACATCTCCCTTGGTAGAGCTATTTCTCAGGAGTTCCAGAAAACCATAGTTTCTCGTTACCAGAGAATCAGGGAACCGGTTCTGGAAATGCTGCAATAGTGTCCACCTGACCCTCAAGTTCTGCAATAGTGGGCAGGTATCAATTACCTTATTAGTCAAAGCTATGTTGTGGCTATATACAATGTGGTGACACAGCTTATTGGCTGGTTAGAGGTGAGTAGAGACATATTAACCTTTTTTCTGTTTTTAGAACTTTCCTCTGGAATACAGTGAGATTACATAATCTCATATAAATGACTTGAGAAAGAGTTGCTCCTGCTTGTGTGGAGTAAGGATGAAGGGGAAGGAGTAAGAGGGGAAGAGCAATACAAAAACAAAGAAGAGAAATGACAGTGAATTATGAAGGGAATGTAGCTTTGGCATGCTCACAAAACTATATTTGCTCATTACCTACTAACAATATTTATACTTGATGAAACAGTCAGGAAGCCTGAGTAGGCTAAAATTGAAGTTCAGGGCCAAAGCTGTGTAAATCCTGTCACAATTGAACCTTTGCAGAATGATTTTCAGCTGTACCTTCCTGAAATTATGCAATACTGCAAAAGTATTATTTCCTGTCTGGACAGAAGCAATGTTAATCAGTCTTACCATCCAATGATCCACTTTATTAACTGGTTGAAGGTGTGTAGAGGTGGTAGGTTGCTTGACACTCTGAGGCTGCTTGGACCATCCTGCAGCCAGTTTTTGGCAGGGGCATTCTTCCTGTAATAAACCGTTGTAATGACAGTAACACTAAGTACCCAAAATAAACCAAATTTGCCACATCCTGAATATGAGACAAAGAGAACATGGCTATATAAGAACTGGTGTGAGCCCCGAGCAGCCAGTTAAAGCAGTACACTGTTATATAAAGCGTCTAATATCTACAGACTACTGGTAGGCTTCAAATGCTATTATAGTTCATGGGTATATAAGATAATTACTCTCCCAGACTAAAAGCTATAGGATGGTCCGAAACAGGTAGGACCTTCTATATGCTGTCCAAGAGTTAGCATGCCATTATAGAACAAGCTGCAAACCTGGCTAGACTTTCTATAAGGTTATATGACTTGAGGAACACTTAAATCTACCATATACAGACCTGGAACCAAGGGGATTTGAACTTGGCAATGGGAACTATTCTGAGTACTGTATATGACCAAACCATCAGGCAATATGATGACCTAGAACTGGTCTGACGCAGCTGTGGAAGCAGTTAAACCTGATGCATAATCAGACGGACCTGATTGGCTTCATATAATGACTTACCCAAGTGGAGCACATGAGGATCCTCTCAGTTAACTCTGAAAATTGTGACTCTCTGAAAATATAGACATTGTCCCTTGCCTATATAGCAAGTACAGGACTTTCAGAATAGAGCCACAGAGATATATATCATGAATACAAGGGTATATGCCACAATGAGTTGGTACTGCGAGAGCAGAACACCCTAGAAATTAAAGATACACCGATGAATTTGATATTCAGGGTCCCTGACTCTAGATTATCGATAATATCAGTAGATGACTGAGATTATCACCCCCAGATGGTGTGATTATGAGTCAATGGCACATCTATAGCCCACTGACTGACGTGTCCACATGCCCACATTGAGAATACTTCAAAGAATAATATTATATTGTCTGCAATTTCTTTTTCTGGTCTCTGCTTTCCATATATAGAAAATTTCTGCATTTGTATCAGTTTGTAGTGGCCATATATTAGTATTTGTAAGCATAGATAGGTAGACAGTATATAAGCTGCGAGGTTCTCGTTCGAGAGCCTCCAAGCAATTTGTGGTAGCCCTGTATCACCTTTTGTTTCGGCTTGCAGGAAGCAATCTGTGGTATTTGCTGCAGCTCCATATCCATGCCAATTGTGGTACTTGCTGTAGTATTGTATCTCACCTTGTTTCTGGCCTAGCCAAATAGATGAATATACCTGATAAAACCCTAATAAAAACCTGAATAATCTGCCCTGACTTGAAGTCAGTGAAACTGAATCTGAACCTTGTTCTTGAGTCGATCTCAGAACTGGTATATAACAAATCTGAACTGAAACTGGCACTGTTCTGACTGAGTCTGTTACTGTTTTAAGGGTCTGTTGCCCTCACTGTTCTGTTTCTGTCTGTTACTGTTGGGCCTGTTGCCCATTACTGCTGTTCTGTTCTGTTCTGTCATATATCAGTTTGAGTCTCTTATAGACCTCGTTCTGACTCTGTTTTGCTGTTTCTGTCTACACCCGAACCTATATAACCTCACACCCCATTCTAGACTAAGTTCTAAGTCTATTATTTGGTGTATTTAGAGTTTAATTAGATTTCTCTGCATGGAACCTTTGACAATGCCAGAACCCCGCTTGCATATAGTGTCTTTTGAGTTAGTTTGTTAAATCAACTTGCTCAATGTCGCACCTGCACATGTAAACAACCTAATTTTATTCATTTCCTATTCTATTTTAGTAAGATTAGGTATAAACTGAGGGGATATGCAAGACCTACACTACTGGGGAAAGACCCATACTGGGAGCCATAGGTTCCAGAGGTGCCTCATAAACCGTCTCAAAACCTGTAGAGAATAATAGGTGCCAAGGTCAGGAGTAAGTTGGCAAGTACACTCAAGTACTGCAGCTCCAGAAGTACCTCTAGAGTCCCATCCAGGGACCTTGATGACACATGACTAGACCCATCCCCACGGTGACAAGTACCTTCTGAGGCACCTTCAGAGGCAGAAGTTTGACTTAACAAAACTGGATCGAGACACAGACTTTAGAGTCAAGAGATATCACACTAGTAGACTACAAGTTATGTCTAGTGGAAGAGGCACTGAGGATATAGAATCTGTATATCAGAAAGAGATAGTAAGGTCCTGGGAAGGTACCTGGTGAAGATGATGCATAAAGAAAAGCGTAGTGTCCAGTGGGAAGACCTTAGTGAGGTGCTTCAGAAGGCTAGACAAGTTGATTATACATAACAAAGGAACTCCCGTCAGAGTTCATGAACTGAGGGGATCATCCTCATGAGTAGTCAGAGCCTCAGGAAGCACTGCCCACAGGGAATGTTCAGAATCGGAAGCTGCCGAGGAAGACATGTGACCTTCGGACAAATCCTCCTGAGGCGGCTGAGATAGACAAAGTCTGATGACCTTAGCTTCGGAAAGGGCCTCCCGATGGAGTTCCTTCTGAGTAAAAGAGATTAGCAGAAGACCCGAAAGCTGTTGAAACATATGGCAGCCTACACCAATGGACCTTATCCATGGAAGGTGGTTGTCAGGGTTGGCAATTTGGGACCCATAGGCTTACACATGGCCACCAGGACGATAGGACGAAAACTCTTCAGAGGTAACCTTCCGAGGAGTGCCAAGGGTTATTTTGAGATCCTCCTGAAGTACAACCTATCTAGGGACTACCCTCAGGTAACTGTTTGAAGAGCAGCTAAAAGATATGGACATTAAGGATGCTTCTTGGGAAGGGTCCTAAGAATGAGAAAACACTAAAAGGAGATATCTGAAAGATCGACCTGGACAGGATCTGAAGGAATGGACATTGGTGCCCGATGCTTCAGAAGCTGACTCGGTTAACCCACTGCTGTGCAATCCCGATTCTGGACCCACATGGGTCCACCTAGAACGATAATGCAAGAGCATAGGAAATGTCCTCTCCCAGTAAAATAGCAGAGATTAACGTCAAAACTCTCTCAATAATATACTTATAAGGCAATATACAAGATAAACTACGTAGGTAGCTAGGATAAAAGGACAAATCTGAGTTTGTATTAAATTATGTAGCTGAAGGGTATATAAGCCTGCAGGTGTCCTGAAGGATCCTCAGGCAATCACTGGGGAATTGTCCTAATGCTAGAGCGAAAGGCAAGCCCTCAGGAAGCATAAGTCACACTGTGAAAGTTGTTGACTATCTTCAGGATTAGCTTCTAGAGAGAGACAAATAGAACTTAACTAGCACTTAGAGTTGTTGGTTTTAGACTAGAAATCAAATCTCACTGTTCACTGAACTGTTTACTGTCTGATCTGAACTGTTGGCTCACTGGAGTCTTTGTCTGTCTGCTGCTGAACTGTCTGTTTACACTGCTGAGTTAACCTAAGGAGGGTATGAGTTCACTGGAACAAGTTGCCTTCTGAAGTTGCTTTCTGATCTGAAACCTATCTCACTCCACTGCTGTGGTGAAGTGCCAGCAGTGAACACACACAGAGACTGGAGCAGAGGCTCGACAGTCGATGACTAGTCCCAAGACAAAGACAATCGATATAAGCCCAGTATTCTACAAAGTACAAATACACACCTAGTCCCAAGACAAAGAGGTCAAGATGGGGGACTAGGTGCTGAGTTGTCCTATATATACTACTTGGCATGTGACCCATGATGTCGTGACCTGGTATCATGCGGAAACTAATAGAACATAGCGGAAACCAACGGAACATAGTGGAATAAAGATAAAAGGTAGGGTCCAAAGATGAAGCAAGAATGATGTCGAGTATAGTAAAAGGGAACAAGACTGTAAGAAGGTAAAAGGAAAATAGTACACACTTCATGACAACTGCTACTAAGCTCCCAAACCACTTTCTCTTCTGTTTACCTTTGTCTATCTTGGGCTTGGAAGCTTCTGACAAGCATTCCTGAGTCAAATTTTAAGTTGAAGTCTATTTGCACTTTGATTCCACATCCTCCTCCTAGACGGAACCTTTGATCAACGTCAAACCAGTCCTTATAAACTTGCCTTAGGAGCATTGTTTGGAGACTACAGCATTAGTTGTAGTACCTTCATTAATACCCTTCTTAGCACATTTCAGCGATACTGATAATTTCTTGTGCTTTTACCTTCTGATCTTCCTTTGTGCCTGCCACCATAAGACACCCCAGTTATAACAATGCAGGCATGAATAGGGTTCTTGAGAGAGCTGAGACAGTAGAGTGAACAGTAATGAGCTGTCCATCAGGTAACAGTAGGAAGAAGAAGACCCAGAGGGGCAGTTGCTGTTAGCATTTGCTGTGCATTAAGATCTAGTGCTTTCAAACAATTATTGAACTATCTGCACTTCAAAAATCAGCAAGAGGTTTCCATGCAAGACAATGGAGTTAATGGAGACAGTCACCCAGTACCATCAAAACTTCCACAGAATATTGAAGCTAGACCCACAAGTCAAGGATAAGGAGGACACAGGATATCATTGGATAAAGGTTGCCTACACAACTGCCAGCTAAGAAGGAACAAGGATACACTGTCAACACAAAGGAATAAGCCAATCAGAAGAAAGAAGAAAAAGCCTGGGCAAGATAGGAGATAAGAGTCAGGAGCAAGTAGGATCTGGACTTCCATGGAAGTCAACAGCCAGGCACACTTGGACCCAGAAGTGCCAAAACTGACAAAGGATCCTGGAGAATTGGGGCTGGAAGTTAAATTCAGACCTAATTAGGCTGGATTCATGCAAAGTCTTCAGGTGATGGATTCCACAGAGACTAATAAGCTATTATGAAGAGCAAAACTGGGGCAGAGTATATAAGGAGATAGAACCATAGTACAAAGCTCAAGGACCAACACCCCAATCTGTAGCCAGAGACTATAGCAGTTGATGGTCCATGTTGACTTCAGTCTAGACCTCTTGACCAGCGCAGAATTGGAGTTGGTCTTTCAGAGCAAGATATCTCTATAAACTTAGCAGGTTTTTGGGTCGGAGTTTGGATTAATCAATTTTATTTTGATTGCACTACTTGCATTTGTGGGATTTGGACTTAGCTGTTTGGATCTGAATGTGCTATGCAGTCTCTGAGTTGAGTTTGAGTTTGAAGAGTTTCTTACAGTTGAGTGCTCTGTGGAGAATTTGACTTAGGAATTTTGGCTAGTGGGAGTTTCAACCTCTCACCACCCTGAACACAAAAACATTAGAGTTAGAGACCTACTGAGGAATGCAGTTGAGCACATATTGAGGTTGAAGTATCGGGGTTTGGTTTGGGTGTTTTTGTGGTATACAATCAGTGATGCTGTTTGTAGTCACTGCAGATGATGAGCAACCTTTGTGTGTTTAGTTGGGGTTTTTGAGTGGAGTTTCCATCCCTTCACCATCAAGGCCATGCAGTTCCATTATGGAACTGGCTAAACTGCTTACCTACAGCAACCCAGCAGCAATCCAATAGCAACCTTATGGCATCCTCACTGTTTGACCCAGTTTGAGGGACTTTGAGAAATTTTGAGCTTCAGATACCCCAGGAGGGGGAAAATACTTGCAATCAAGTAATACAGTACATTTTAAGCTATTTAAATTACCATTTAGGGGCACTCTTCCCATTAAAGCCTGAACTGTGCAGAACTGTTGAACTGTTTAAAAAGATCCAGTTCTTGAGAACCAAAATCCAAAATGGTGGTCTGGTTCACATGATTTTGGTCCCAGTTCTCGGTTAACTGCAGTTTGAACTGGACCCATGAGATTGATAATTCACACTGTAGTTCAACAAAATGCTTCATAACATGTTGAACAAGGCTAGTATCTAACTAGATCTAGCTTCTGCAGAAATCAGTGTCTCAACTTGAAGGATATACAGTATACCTCAGGTGGTTAGCTCAAAGTATGGGTTCCTTGGTCTCACAGGAAATACAGTGAACTTAAAACTCCAAATAACACAAAATTTGACTAATACTAGGATGGCAGCTAGTAATAAATGGTGCTACCTGAACTGTCTATTAGTAGACTAGCAGGGATTCAAGTCAGTGACTTGGGCAAATATGTCAATACTTCAGATTAAAGCAGACATAGCTTGCACAGAAACTTGGTGAAATGCTTGGGATTAATAGACTTACCCTAGATGAGTCAATGGTGTAGAATCTTCCATGGAATTCACTCACTTGGTCAGGACACTTTGAGATATTTGCGGTAGACTGGATATCAGAGCCCTTTGCTCAGTGGCTGGTTGAAAATAGGCTGGAGTGATGTCCAAGCAGGAGAAGAGATTAGTTAACAGGTGGACATTGTACCTTCTATGGAACATTGATGATAGACCCACAAATTGAGAAGTGACCAATCACACTCAAGATGTAGGGCTTTGTTGGCCAAGGCTAGACTGGAACAAGGATAAACCAATTGTTGGGCACAAGAACAAACAGGGCTGGAGTGGAGACCAATCAGAGAGCTGGGTTTGAGGGTTAGGAAAGATAGGTGATAAGGGCCAGGGTCAAGTATGATCTAGACTTCTGTGGAAGTCAATGGTGCAGAAACCCTATGCCCAGCCTCTACCAGAACAGGGAAGAAATTCAGGAGGAGCAGAGAAGTGGGACAGGATTCAGACCTAATCTGGTCAGATTTGCAGAAAGTCTTCAGAATCAGAATTCTGCAGAGAACAATAAGGGATAACAAAGTCAAATCATGTCTTGAGTATATAAGTAGGTAGAGTTTGTAGTCAAAAGCTCACAGTGCAAGGACCCCAGCTTGTTGGCCAGAGACTTTCAGCTTTGATACCAGGGTTTACACTCCACAGAAGCTTTGACTTTTGTTTTTATGCCTGAGTTGAACTTCACCTCAGAGTGAGATATCTCTCTTAAAACTATATATATTGGGTTTTGTTGAGTTGGGAATATATCTTGGTTTTGGGTTATACCCTATTTGCACATTTGCAAGTGGTTTGAGTCTGAGGAATTTTGAGTTGGGCTGCAATTGTGCACTTTGCCAGATTTACTTGAGTTCAGCTTGGGTGTTGAGAAGTGTCTAAGTTGAACACTCCATGGAGACTTCAACTGTGGATTAGGTTGTTCAGTAATAGAGGCAGTTCTGACCTGTCACACCCTAGACACAACAATTGATAAGAGACTTGAAAGTCTTGTTCTTGAACACTACAAGAATACACACACACTTGAGGGGTTGGTGTTTGGTTTGGGTGTGGTGGAGTGCAATCATGTTAGTTGGTTGTAATTTCCACTGACACTTGAGTTAGTGTGTTCTGATTTTTGTTAGTTTCTGAGCAGGTTTTCTTGTCCTTCATTGTCAAGAATCAGCACAAGATATTTGTCTCCTGTCTTTGGCCTTCCACCCTACTTTCCTCTCCTTGATTCTGATTCATCCCTACTTTAGATCAGACCCTTCTACAGAGTATATAAGCTAGATAGCATCCACCTGGTCCCTTATCTTGACCTCTTGTTGTTGGGACCAGGTGGGCACTCTTGTATTCCTTGTCTCTATAATATACTAACACTTGTTGTTGGGACCAGGGACCAGACCAGGACTACTCCTGTCTCTGCCTAAGTTGAGCCATTGCTCCTAGCTGCCTATACTGCCACTTCATGACAGGAATATGTAACCAGGGGAAAGGTGACTTGAACTTGCAGGAGAAATCGAAAATGCAATGCAAAAATAACCTGGATGACAGTATAACCTGTGAACAGAATTGAAGGAACCCAGAGTGTCATGAAGTGTGTACTATTTTCCTTTTACCTTCCTATGGTCTCTTTTCCTTCTACTCTGATACACAACACCATTCCAGTTTCATCTCTTGATCCTACCTTTTATCTACATTCCACTGTGTTCTACCATTTTCTGCTATGTTCTATCAGTTTTCATACAATACAGGTCATGACATCATAGGTCACATGCCAAGTAGTATATATAGATCAACTGGTCACCCAGTCCCCCATCTTGACCTCTTTGTCTTGGGACTAGGTGCATATTTGTACTTTGTAGCATACTGGGTTGTATTGATCATCTTTGTCTTGGGACTAGTTATCAACTGTCGAGCCTCAGCTCCAGTCTTCATGTGTTCACTACCAGCACTTCATCACAGAGAGCTCCTGAATATCATGAAGTGTACACCAGTGTTTGCTTGCCCAGGACCCCAGCAATGTATGAAGATAAGAAAGCTTATCATCTGGCAGCAACACCTCCATGCAGATAGAATCCAGAATGATTCCTAAAAACTCAACCATGGGGTTGGGCCAGAGTATCTTCAAAAACTGAAAACTAAGCCCAAGCTCTTTACCTAGCACCATCACCCACTCAACTGCAGCAAAGCAAACAGAGAGTGGTGTTGTAGGAGAGAACATTAGAAGGAAATCATCCAAATAATGACAGATTGCAGCTGGAAGATGGTGCTGAATAACCCAATGCAGAGCCTCAGTGATATTGAATGTGAATCTTGGTCTCAGCAATTCTGCTGTTAACAGAACCCAACCTTGGTCATGAGAGGTGATTGATAATCTGGAGCTTTGAGGGATTGTGCTTGTGAGCAACAACACCTAGTGGAGGAGCCCGGAAATTAGGATGCAGAGGACTTGAGAATGGTCTGGCCAAGTGGCCATTCTCAAGAAGGGATGTGATGGAAGTATTGATAAAAGCAGAGTATGCAGAAGCCAACTTTAGATTCCAACACAGCTGCAGGTGTTGAGGGCCAGTAAAACCAATACTGGCACCAAATTTTATTATATGCAAAAGGCTAGATACAAAGTCACAATCAGGGTAATCAGGGTAATCATGAAGATAATAGTCCCAGGCTTGTAAGTTAAGGGGGGAAGAAACAGTAAGGGGGGAGATGGAGTAAGGGAGACAGAGTTACAGCAGAGGTCAGTATTGGGACATGGGGGAGGAAGAGTTGAAGGTTGAAAGAAAGAGGGAAGATTGGGAGAAAATTGTAGTATTTATCCTTCCTCAGACATGTGTCCTTGGCATGATCCTTTGATTGACAGACCGAGCATTGGTAGAGCTGTTATGAGTGCAGTTGCTAGAGTTATAAGGGAAACAGGGCTGCTGCTCAATGGGGAGCTTGTCCTTCTTGCTTCATTTGGAGGAAGAGGCAGGGTTAAATTTTGAAGGCTTCAGGTGGCCTGTGAGGAACTCACTGAAGAGCTGGTCATTCAGTTTCCCCCAACCAGTATAGGTGTTCTGCTTCATTTCATGACATTGTTCAGCATGGTATGCCAAGACTGCATCCCATTCATAGCACTGAACAAGATCAGTAAGGTGCATTATGTATCACATCATCCCAGATGATAACACCAAGAGCATGTCGATATGGCCACCAGAGGCAGCAAAGTGGGTGAGAATCAGAAAGTAGAGGCCAAAGGAATGGAGCAAAGTGGAAAGGGAAGGGTAATCCTTGCTGGAACTGGACCATGAAGTCAAGGTATGGATAGTACCTTGATCCATAGCTTTACGCCAAAGCTTCAAGTCCAATTTGTGGAGGTCGGTAGGAATTAAATCATGACAGATAACATCCAGAATGACGTTTGCCTCCAGTCTGGGGAATGCAGCAAAAAGGGACTTACATTCAGGTGCAAGATCCACTATGAAGGCTGGAGCAGTTGGCTCAGTTGGAGGTGTTGCCACATCCATAGTCAGTTGTTTGATAGATAGTGCATGAATTGTCTCCTGTGCCTGAGCTAGTAGCCTGATCATTTCTGTGGGAGAGAACAAGAAAGTGGATGAAGGAGATGTCAATGGACCAGTGGGAGGAACAATGGATGAACCTTCCCTGGGGAGACTCGTGCATGACTATTTCAGGGAGTGAAAACAGGGTAATGTCAGGATGGTAAGTAGTATCCAAAAGATCACGATGAGCCACTGCACAAGGGCTGAGGTCTTCAATTGGAGGGGCAGGTGACAGAGAAGCTGGCGGAACCAACATGTCCAACTTGGCCAGGATTTCCTGAGGAATTGAAGTTCGAGCAACAAAGAGGCTGTTCTTCTTGTAGAAAACCCTCTCCTCTTGACAAGTGAAGCAATGTGAAGCAATGGTGTCCTATGAAAAAGAAACCTCAGAAGAGGCTAGTATCAAGCAGATGTGAGATGCGAGAAATGTAAGGACACAAAGAAACAGAGAAGATGAAAACCTGTATTTATACTAACTATCAGATGTGGCAGTGAGACTCTAATTGTTAAAGATAACAATGAAAGTCTTGCTGGGCAAAGCAGGTCATGGTGCTTGTGGCATAGACCTCAGTCAAAGGTGTTTGACCGGTTCTTTATTGTGTAGGATTCTCAGTTTCAGTATAAAGTTGGTTTTCATGTGCCTCTCGAATGGGTTGGAAGTGAGGGCATGACGCAAAGATGTGATAGCTAGTTTCAAAGGTGGGGCAGCCAAAGGAGCAGTATGGTTGACCATGGCCAAAACAAAGGAACCTGTTCATTCTGGTGTGAAGCTGGGCAGAGCAACTGTATAGTTTGACAACCACAGAGTATGATGGGGAGGCATGAGTATAGGAATGATCTGGTGGGATGTGATGATTATGAACATGCCAGCAAAGCTCATTGAAATTGGGCAATGATGTCAGCAAAGTCATTGAGGATGGATGGTGTACTATTCTGGAAGGTTTTGAAGGGTTATGGGATCATTGAATGATGTCAAGAATCCATCTATAAATGGAGCATGCAGGGAGGGAGGAAAATGAATGAGGCAACAGTGATGAAAGGAGGGAATCATTGATTATATGTGTCGAGTTTAGATAGTTAGTGTACAGTATTCACAGCCAGATGTGAATAGCTATGTGACATTATAAAGTGCTACATGAGCCACAGGACTACATGAACTATGAGAGCTACAGTAGCAGAAACCTGTTTTCTAATGGTATACAGTTGAATACTTCCTATGGAATAATGTCATATGGAATAATATGTCATCTGGAATATGCTTTTGGTGGAACCAAATAACAAAAACCACTGTATTCTGTATGTCATATCGAATAACCATGGTTTGGAATAGACTTCTGGCTGCCCCGACCATATTCCATATGAAGTATCTGACTGTATATGTATTATATCATTTCTGTATATCATATTTGGCATTTGATACTCTAACACAGCCCGTGCACACTGTTTCCTCTGATGTCTACATCATACTGGTGGTAAAGTTGTGATTGGAAATACCATGACGTCGTAGTTGCTGTACTGTCTGTAAGTATGATCTGAGCAAGTGTTTGCACAATTTCTTTCAGAAGACCACTTCAGATTTTATTTTCTGCTTCATTTCTGCTCTTTGAGATTATAAGGCTATTCAGTACAGATATGATACTGATCCCTGTTACACTATATGAAATGAAGCAAGAGACAGCCACAATGGAACAGTGAGAAGAATCAATGCATGAAGCATAGAACAGAGGCTCAACAATTTGAAAAAAATGGAAAGGCAGACTTGACTGTAACTGAAATTTGACAGTGCCATTTTTGATGCTGAGAAATGCTGCTAGATTTGATTAAGCTTACTGACAAAAGGAGACTAAAAGGATCATCGGAGGCCCTCTTAACTTGCCATTGCTCGTGATGAAAGAATGGCTTCCACATTTTTGGATTTGTAAAAGCATGATTTTTGTTATGGATAAGTATAACACTGTTTACTGCAACGCATCTTCTTTTCACATCACATGTAATTTGCTCAACTAGTTGATCATATCATCAAGGCCTCTCTATCCTTTCTAGACCACAGAAAAAGTTGCAAAGTGCAGCAGAAGGTTGTCCTAGCTGGCAGATCAAGCTGGATGGCCAGAAGGTGATTTTCCTGTTTCTGCTGGATTTCATTCCTTTTTCCTGATGAATCAGTTTCTCCATAAACTGGGAATCAGCTGATTAATGGCCATGCAACCATGAAAGAGAGTTCACTACACACCCTAATAGTTGTACTATTCAGTATTCCCAGCTCTCAGTGCCCTTGCAACCTTGTGCACCCATCCCTTAATCAAACACACCCTGCTGACATTGTGAAAGAACATGCTGAATTGTCCATTTATTGCCTCCTATGGTTCCAAAAATGTGGTCAGTTAAACAACTTGAGCCCATGACTAAAGTATCTCACATAAGTCATCAGAGGCATTTGCCACAGTGGTGGTTAGTGATGAAGGTGAGATGACCATGCTTCTCGTGGCTGAACCACGAATGTTAACCAGCAGAGGTTTTTGGGCCTCAAGTAGAGATATCCGCACTTGCAAGATCTCTAAATTATTCAATTAATGAATACACAAAGCTATCAATTTTATACTTCCCTCACAATTGTGCTTTTGTCTCAGAGATGCAAAATAGGTATTACTGCAAACTGATTGCATGTAGCACTAGCCCTGAACTATGCCATTCAGAATCTGCAAAATTTGAGTCGAACAGATGAGAATTTAGCGAGATATCATGTTTCTCAGAATTTGGCTACAATGTGCAGCTGTCAGTGTCCGTGGGAGCCCCGCCGACCATTTTCGAAATAGCAATAATACAAGTACAGGTGTATGTCAGAGATAGAACATGGGAAACTTGATGGAATGGCTGTAGCAATTTGACGCAATTTTTCATGGAGATTCTATGGGTACCACTTGAGCTAGGTTTTTCTGACTCGTATTTTGCATTATTTCTCCAGTCAAACAGTAGAGAAAAACCCACCTTCAATTGGGATCACTGCCGTCCTAGACAGGCATAAGCCTGTGGTCTGAGTGATGACCTTGCAGTCGTTTTCACCCTCGCATAATTCTGGAGGTTCCATAGCAATGAGGAGTGAAGTGCTGTAACTGACCAAGAACAGGTGTTGTGAAATTCCGTAATAGCCTGTAGAAAGTATCTGACTTACAGTGGTGATTAAATTGACAGTCTACTCCAAAAATTGGGGGAAGCCAAAGAAAAATGATAGCGCAAATCTATACTTTACGTGGATTGGCGTCCAAACTCCCCTCCAGTGGGACGTACTCCACAGTGAAACTCGTACTGGAGGGCAAAGGGTGGGATGGCTTGAGAGTGTGTCTTGAGTTTGACCTGGATGATACAAGTAAAGCAACAAGCGCACAGTAATGTGGGTAGTTGCGGACAACACATACCAAGTAATTGAAGAGAGAATAGAGTGAGAAGAGTAGAGAGGAACGCTTTAGTTAGAACAAGAAATATCTAGGTTCATTATTGTTCAGGTTGTACTGCATACAGTATTTATACTAAAGTAATGAGTAACCCTGTACCCTACGAATAGATAAGAAATACATGTGTAAAATATATGTACAGAAGGTAATTAACTACTACAGTGTAGCTACATGAGTATACCAGTCTGATCATCCATACTAAACATGCTACTATGAGCTGTTAATTGTATGTACCATATCTCTAACTAATGGCATAATTGCATACATGCATATATTGAATGTTAGCCTTGTGTTTACAATGTTCATGCGTAATGTACAAGTAAACGACTGTATTCAATGTTATTATAGGGTGATCGATTAACGACTATGCCTATACATTTCAACAACAAGCAGCAAGGTCGGATCCAGACAGCATGGCATCCCCAAGATACAGAATAGCTTCGGCAGTTCCACATTTGACAAACTGTTCAACTATCTCTATCCGTTGCAATAAGCTAGAAGGAATACCAGACAATAGGAGAGATTCCGCAGAAAGACATCGATTCTCGCCAGTCGGGATCTTTATGCTGCATCTCCTCACCAATCCATGGGTATCGTTGTTTGTTGAATCCGAATTTGCACACCGATTTTAACAGCTCCTGCGCCATTGAAGGGGCTAGATCCCTCTCCCCCGAGAGATGAAGGTTGAAGCCTGACTCCATGCCTTTTCATTGAGAACGTTGTAAGATCTGCACACGCCGCTTGAGATTCCCTGGAACGACGGACTGATGGCGCGAGCTCGCCGACTCGAAGGACGACCTCGGACTTACGTAAAATTCTGTGTCGGCCGAACAGCAAAGTTCGGTGAATTCCGAAGCGCATCACAGCGGTTCACAGGTACCGAGTATCGCCGACGTAAGTACTGTACATCGTCCTGGTAAGGATCCGCTTACTACATCTGTTCTTCTCAATCTCAGAAGTTGTAGGCCCCCTGCAGCTCCGTAGATCACGATTAGTCCGCTTGACTGCTTCGGGGTCGGATTGCACATGACTGTACATAAACATAAAGTGCTTACAGCAACGACCATCGACAAAGGCTGGGATCAAGGTTAATCTTTTCTCGCTGTGAAGGTGGTGTACCATCAACACACGGGTACGGTCGATCTCAAAATTTCACGGATCATTGCGGGTCTTTTGGTGAGCACTTACGCCTATTTTGACTTAGGAGACTCTAGGAATTCGTTCCTCTAAAGTGCCGTATGGGCTTATCGATCACCTCTCTAAAGCCTCACGCGCCCATCATATTGGGAGAATGTCCGTTTTTCAATCCGCTCATGTCAAAGAGCTTACTCTAGTGCGCGGTTGTGATTCGTTTCACCGATGGTGAGGTGACTTTAGAAACACGCCCTTCAGCCCTTCTGGCGACGCGGAAGCTTCAAAACTAATGATGGGCTAGCTATTTTCAAAGACGTCCGGTCTCCTGACGCCCCTCTTTCTAGCGGAATCGTCTGCGTTTGATCATTACAGGGGTTCCTGTATCATACCAACGGCAGGGGAATCGCATGGAGTTTAGGACTACAGTAGTAGGGTAGGCACCCACTCTTCAAGCACGTCTTCAGTTTTTTACCCGACCTGTACCCGACTTCAAAGCCCAACTCGAACATTCTTGCAGGGACTCGGGGAGGGACCCCTATATGTGCTACAATTCCCGGAGCCTCAGGGTCACGTACTCTTACAGCTTGCAGAAACGCGATCGAAGAATAAAATTGCTCCTTCATTTACTGATCAATACATGGAAATATCCAACAATATGTCAATCGCAAACACGGTCAGTTTCTATCATTTGGATTTTCATTTCTACATACTGAAGTATAAATACTCCTCCAGATGATCCCTATCCCTATCCAACCTTCTACCGTTACAACTCCCTCCCTCGTTAGTCTCATCTAAACCCCACAGTCCCGACGACGTTTATCACTCATTTATCATAATGCGTTTCTTCACTCTCAATTTCTACGTTCTTGCTGCTGTCTTATCCGTCTCTTATGCAGCACCTACTATGCCAATGGGCATAAGCGTCCCCGGTGGGGTTACCGGAAAGCTGCCTATCGTCGGTGGCTTACCTATTGTCGGTCGTACCGCTGGCGATCCCGACTACGTTGAAAACGATGAAACCACACCTGCTGAAGGAGATTCTTACACCAGTGCAACAACGGACGCCGACAAGACACCTGCCTCCACACCTGCCACCACACCCGCCACCACGCCTGCCACCACACCTGCCACCGGTGCTCCGACAACAGACACCGATGGCACCACACCTGCTGGAGAAGATTCTTACACCAGTGCCTCCGAGTCCTGCGCTTATTGCGCTGCGGGCAGCCTTATACACGGGGCCAATGGTCAACTTCAACCTCTTCTTCTGCAGCTTCAAGGTATGTCTAGCCAAAAAAAAGAATTTATTCCATCTCCTTCTCTAAAGCACATTTCTAGGATCAGTTTACGCGAACGGTGGTGTAAACCTGGACGTTGTTGGAGGTATCCTCACCCAAATCGAGGGAGTCATCGGTGCTGTGATCACCAATGTAGGCACTTTGGACATCTCGGGTGATGTTTCCGCGTCTGCGGGACTTTCCGTGGGTGGCCTCACTGACGTCGTTGCTCCTGTTGTAAACGTAAGTTCGGATCGCCGTTGGATGAGGAGTAGTAGTAGTGGCTGACGCATGTTGGTACAGTCTATTCTTGGTGCCCTCCAAGACGTCTTGAAAGTCACTGGATCCGCATCTGGAGATCTCTCGGCCGTAACCACGCTTGTCTCCGAGACAACGTACGTTTTTTTTTGACCAGTTGTCGTTTTTCTTTGGATCCAGGGTGGCTAATCTACTGAATCATGTAGCGGGAGAGTGGGTGACTTACTTCAGTCGCTCACAACTACCTTCGGAGGGGAATTCAGCACTGCTATTACTCCTTTGATTCAGAACAGCCTTGGGCTGGTTGTTCAACTCGGCGGCTCCGTAGTGGCCAAATTCGGCTGTCTGGGGGTGGATCTTAGCGCTCTGACTGGCGTTGTTGGTGGTACTCTCAATGGTGTTACTGGTGTAGCAGGTGGACTCGCTGGGGGTGTTAAACTTGGTGGAACTTTCGGGAGCGTTGCTGGGCTTTTCTAAGACGTAATGTTATTGGTTTGGTCTTTTTATTTTGGAAAATGGATGTGATATATTTCGTTTTTTTTAATTCTCGGAATCATTCCCCTATCACGAACCGTCAGAAGATTGTGTTCGAATGACTGCTCACCTACTTGGAAAGGTATTCTCGCGAGTTCGAAGTTTAGACTACATACTTCTTGTAGTATTCCCTAGCAAACTCCTCAAGCAAAAATGGAGTATAATTCGGATACAGTTTACGGGCGTACAGTGCCCCCAAAGCCAACGGTAATCTCTACCGTATTGTCCCCGCGAACGAACATGAGTCGGGTGTATTCAAAAAAGCACTCGGGTGAGAAGGTCTTCTCTAGTGGTTATGACGGTTTGAATGTCTTCTGAGGAATGCTAGGAGGCGAATTTGCTATATTTAAATTGAACGGCACAAGGACGTATCCTGGGATAATCATCGAAGTTCTCCCCCGTAGCCGCTGAGCCGACTTTCCAGGCGTCGCCAAGTGTGATTTGCCTGTCGTATGTTTGAACTGTCTGATTCAAGGTTCGATGATTGGAGATGATGCGAGGGACAAAGTCTCTCAAGCAGTGTAAAGCTAGCTTTGCATTCCCGGGACCGTGGAACTGTTTTCCGTATATCCCATTGAGATAACTCGCTTCATCGGGGAAGGAGTGGGAGTCGGGAAGGAGGTACTTGGATAAAGGTGTAAGGATATAATAGATTGGCGTGTTTCGAGTTCCTAATTAGATTCCAGAATGGCTCATACAGATTGAAACCGGACCGAATCGATATATCATTTTCTTCCTCCCGGAGGTGCAAAAGGTCCAAAGTCAGATGGAATCACTCTCTTCACTCCTGCGGTTTTGGCTGTGAGTAATAGGTGTTTCTGTTGGTCCTGCCGGTTGCCATAGGCATAGTGGTCACTCCTACTAGGAATACGACTTGCCCCGCAGTGGGAAAAGGCATTATGTATTGCACTCCGAATCGCTGTGGAGGTGCTTAATTTATACTCTCATGATAGGGATATAGATAGGTCAACCAATGCCAAAAGCGGGCCGATTATAAACCGACTCGATGGCTCTTTCCTGAGAACATTTGCTGAATTGGTCGACGAGAAGTGATTCCCGGGTTTTGAAGAGCTGAAACATCATGCTCGTATGGCAGTTCCGTCCCGCAGCATCTACTTAATAGAGTCATTGAATGCCGCAATCAACCTCAGCTGTCGGTATCCCCACTTCGTTTCTCCTTAGAAACACCCATATAAATGACGAATACGAGCTAGGTGTAGGGGAGTTGGTTTCTAGTGATCCAAGCGGCACAACAAGTAATTGAGTTATGATGTAGACAAAGGATCAATTATCTGGCCTCGATTCGAAATACAGTCCATTATATCATACAGCTGGGGTAGGCAAATTCCTATGGATAAGTTAGGTATGCAGGGGAGAACTCACCTTTTTATCATCAGATATGCAGTTTTGCTTGGAAAGTAAAGCTCAACCTTCCACCAAAACCGAATCCAAGCTACAGGTCAGGTTGAGAACACTGGGCAGTGCTCCCAAATGAGTATCAGATGACAGTTGCACCATTTTCAATGCAACACTTTGAAACCTTCCACAAGTAAAAACATTGGGTTTTGTGGCCACTACACTGCATATACATCATACACCCATTTTTCGGTGTATGCGATATTTCGGTATGCAATATTTACCGCCTCCCGTTGTGGTTCCACCGAGTCCAATCTCTTATGCGGTATGATATAATGGACTGTTATATTATTTTCCGCTGCTCGGAAGGCATTAAAGCAGAGATGTCTAGGAAGTACAGTCGAAGGTTATGTTGATGAGACTCGCCAGTTCAAAAGCTAGAGCCAACTTTGAGCCTTGGCTCCGGCGGAGGTCTCCTCTCGTTCATGTCCCAGGACGTAGATGACTCGTGGTGATAGCGACCTCAAGAGCTCCGGTTTCTGCGTCATTTCTCGCTTATTGCCCCCTTCCCTCCCTAAAGTAGGGTGCTCAAGCGCCGCGCCACATCATCGCCGCATGTTGCATCGACCAGCAGAACGTAAACCTAATGTGGTCATATATAGTCAGTTTCGTGCCCTCAGCTACTGCGAGCTGCGATGCGGGCCGATCCGCAGAGTGTGATTGATTCGTCTGAGGTGCTACTTAGAAGCTCCCCTTCATTTTGTTCGAGTTCTGGAAGACTTTCGCTCGGAGTCGTATCCACCATCATCGTTTTTCTCCGGCATGGGGGATTTGAGGAGAAACCTCGTGGAACGCCGTTGGCAGATGGTATTCTATGGCACCGGGTTGCCCGTGAAAATGCGGGACCATCTTGTCGTGGTTTCTTGTGGCGACCAGTGGCAATGCATGAGGGTGTGGGGTACGTAATGGAAGGGAAGCTGTTAGAAATGGAGGAAGTAAAATAAAAAGCTCACTGTACTGCGAGTTTAGACCCTTCTGCACTTCTCAAATTACAGCCAAATTGAAGGGAGCACCTTGAGAGCATCCCTCAAAATCCAAAGCCGACACAAACCGTGTGGGAAAAATCTCGCGTAAATCGCCCGAGGGCCGAAAACCCCGCCGGGTAAGCCTGAGGTCGGTTCCAGTTATTGACGTTGATTACCTAAAATGGAGTTGTCTCCAGTGCTGATGATGACCGTCTCGACAGATTTTATAAGTATCTACTTCCTTTCTTTCCACGACGTTGATGACAATGTCGGCGACAAAATCAACTCCCCCGTCGCCGTCCCCAGCGTCGAAAAGCTCAACGTCGACGTCTCCCTCATTGTCACCGTCGCCGCCATTACCTTCGACAACCTCGACAACATCGTCCTCAGGTTCGCGTTCTCGTGGTCATTCTTTCACCAGCCCGCCTTTATCGAGCTCGCCGTTGAGCAGAGTTACGACCTCGGGCTCGGACTCTGCAGTGACAATCGTTCCTTCAAGCTCGAGTTCCTCAAATTCCCCCGTGTCGCAACCACCGCCCACGCAATCCTTCTCTTCGTTACATCTCTCTGCGGAGGGCGATGACCGTGGACATTCAACTGCCCAGCTGGAATCAGACGCATCGAGCTCATCGTTTCGTACGCGCTCGAGAAGTCCTGGAAAGATGGAAGATCTACCGAAGCTGGACAACAAGGAAAAGGGTCCTGGATCGTCGCTGAGTTGGTGGGGTCGTAGTGATGATGACGCGAAGAGTTCTGAAAAGGATGACAAGGCGAAAGCAGTGATGATAAGCACATTGAGGCCTTGGCGAGATGCTGGTCCTGGACCGCCTAAAAGAAAAGCAACCATTCCTCAAGAGCAGACTGAAGGATGGCTCGTCACTAGACAGGTATGTTTCCTTACTTGCGTATTCTCGTTGGGCGAGACGCTGTAATGTCTACGCCCGGCTTTGAGCGCGATTTTACCCCTGGAGCGCGTTTTTCATTCCTGTATTACATCTCGAAACGCTCAACGCTGATCCGATTACTATTCATAGCGGGTCGCTCAAGCGGTTGGTTCAGTTTTAGGTACTGCAGTTGACGCTGCGCACGAAGCGCTGGTTCTGAGTGCTGATCTTCTCGAGTTAGCACCAGTTCCCGGTTTATCTGCAGCGGCCAGAACGTTATTGCAAATTTGGGATTCGTTGCAGTTGGTAGATGTACGTAATTCCACCTCTGGACTGGAGCACAAAGCGCTAATTTTCCATCGTGACAGCTCAATCGCCTACAGTGTCTTCGTTTGACTGAACGATGTGCGGACATCCTACTATCAGTCAGGCAAGAAGTGAGAGAAGCCGGCGACCAGGTTACGGAGGAGTTGACTATTCCCATTGCCAAGCTGACTGAGGCGTTCAACTCAGTCTACGTCTTTCTCCAAAAGCAAGCTCATCGACCCTTCTTGAAGCGGTATCTCAAACGAGATGAAATCCTCTCACAGATTCAAGGTTGTGATGCGGAACTAAAAGAAGCTCTAGGAATGTTCAGTGTATGCTTTACTTTACCATCTTACTCTGCCGAACTAGAAACTGACGTAGCATACGACTTAGCTTTCGATCCAAATCCGGATTCTCAAGCAAGTTCAGGCGTCAGAAGCTCAAAGACAAAAGGACAATAAGGTCCTCCTTGAAGAGGTCGTTCGAGATCGTCAAGAGAGAGAGGAAGACCGGATCTCGAGGGAAGCGGATAGGAAGGAGCGAGAGGCCGATAGGGAAGAGAGAAGGAGTGCCCTCAACAACCCACCATCGCTACCACCGCCTTACCCGAGCTCCGCATCGACTGCCACACTTACTGACACAAGTACTGGAACCGTAACGCCCGTTACAGGCAGCAAAATCCCCGCTACAACTGCAGCTGGGGCTCAACCACCGTCTGGCCCTTCAACGTACCCTGCAGGTCCGCTATATGCCACCTATCCACTTTCACCCACCCTTTCGGGACAGTCTACGCCTAGTTCGGGTATTGTTCCGTTCCCTAGCACATCTACTCCTTCCTCTTCATCTTCGACTCCCTCCGGTTTGTCAATTGTACCCCTACCGACTATTGCTATTCCAGACTCCTCTCAGCAACAACATTCAACGACGTCCACGTCCGTTCTTTCACCAACATCTCCCACTACTCTCCTCAGAACGCTGGAAACAGTCCGAATCCGCCAAAACATCACGGATGCTGCCTTGGACGCACAGGATCTAAGGAATCTCATGAGGGAAGCGCTAGCTACTGGGAGCGACGTTGAGATGTTACAAGTTCTAGGTGTTGGGAGGGAAGAGATGCCAGAGGCTATAAAAACTATGCAGAGAGCCTTGGAGACGCTTGTAGAGAAGGAAAGGAGGGAGGAAGATGAGGGTACGATGAGATTGAGAGAGTTTCAGAATGAGATGGCTGGTGGGTTCCAAGCTCCGAATGTGAATTCGGATGTCGTGGGTCCGGCTGCTGATGTTGGTGTGGGGAAGAGTGGTGGAAGGCCTGGTGTTACGAGGAGCTCTAGTGCGACGAGTAGGGTTTCTGTCGGTCTCGCTAAGATGGCGAGAAGGATTTCTGTGCAGAGTGGTGTGCCTACTGTTCGTGAAGAGGGGGGGCCTGTCGGGGATTCGGGGTCTTCTAGTTCTGAAGGGAAGGGCGGGTGGTTGAAAGGGAAGAAACGGAATGGGGCTGAGATTAGAAGGAGCAAAACTGTTTCTACTCAGATGACTGGGACGTCTACGAGTAGTGATAGTGGAGTCTCTGGAGTCTCCGGTGGTGGAAGTGGAGGAAGTGGTGGGAGTAAACCAAAGGATACGTTGGATAGGGAGTTTGTGGAGAGTGGAATTGACGCATTGAGAAGGATGAGTAGAGGTGCGGAGAAGGAGTTGAGTTTGCCCAGTTGGACTATCACGAGGTTCGCAGTGCCTTTTTTTCCAGACGTATCACAATTGCTGACCTTTCTTTCCCTATTTCTCCCGCCAGATACGAAGTGGATCGTGAAAAGAAAATTGGAATCGGATTCTTCTCTGACGTTTACCGCGGTACCTGGCGGAACCGTACAGTAGCCATCAAAGTCCTTGCAGAAACCACCCCTCGTAACGTCTTCAGACGCGAGATCGGAATCTGGAAACAGCTTTCTCATCCCAATGTTCTCGAGCTCTACGGTGCATCCTCCGCTAGCGGGGATCCACCTTGGTTCTTCGTTAGCCCGTATATGAAGAACGGATCTCTTTCAGAGTTTTTGAGGAAGATTGTGAGTCGGGAGGGAGGCCCTCCGTTCGGATTGGGGTTACCTATGTATATGCACCCCTCGAGCGGTTCCATTAGCGGGAGGTTGGCAGTATCGCCTTCTGCTGCGACTATTACTCCTGAAAGTGGTAGTCGAACGAGGACCGCGAGCTACCCTGGGTGGACAGTCGTTGGCGGCGGTGGCGGTGGCGATGCCGGGGATGCAACGCCCAGGACAAGGACAGGGAGCTTCTCGGGTTCTGTGTCTGGTGGTGCTGTCGCTTCGTCTTCGAGCGGGGTTGGGCTTGGATTGCAAGGCATTCCTGTTCCTACTTCTCCCGTTATTATCTCGTCCTCATCTTCGAAACTTGGACATCGACGGGGAAGGAGTGGAGGTTCCGGATCTGCATCTGGGATTGGGATGAATGCTTCTACTGTGTCGCTGGGAGAGGTAGAGAAGGAGTGGGATTTGTTGAAGTTCATGCATGAGATTGCGAAGGGTATGGAATATTTGCATTCTAATGGGGTGTTGCATGGTGATTTGAAGGTATGAAATTCGTTTGGATCCTCTTTTTTGTTCAGTGACTGAAGCTGAACGTGACCGCCCTAGGCTGCCAATGTTCTTGTCGATGACAGGATTCACTGTGTCATTTCTGATTTCGGTCAGAGCGAGATGAAGTCTGAGGCATATAGGATTAGTGGTACCCCTCCTCCTCGTAAGCGTTCGTTACTCTGCTGGCCTATATCATTTGTTTACAATTCTTTATAGATGGTACCTTACGATGGCAAGCACCAGAGCTCATGTCCGGTCTCAGTCAACTCACGGTAGAAATGGACGTTTATGCGTTCGCTATAACTGCCATCGAGATCTTGTCAATGGGTAGGATGCCTTGGCCTTTGATGGATGATGACGCGGTTAGGCATTTCGTTCTCAGTACGTGTTGTGCATTCTGTTTCTGTTTCTGGTGCGACAACTAATGTTATATCTTCCGCACTGTAGAAGACGACACACGACCTGCAATCCCGCAAACCCGCTTCAGCATGCCAGCTCTCCAAGACATCATTCGATCCTGTTGGGCAACGGACCCTTTCAAGCGACCGTCGTTCTCTCAAGTAGCTCGTGATCTCAAGCAGCTGAGGAAAAACGGGGCTTCGTCTGCACAGGAAGATGTTGTTTCGCCCAGGATGCCAGAGCCTACGGATCATGGGTATTCGAGGCCAAGTCCGGATATGAAACCTATAAGTTTGCCTGCTACGGGTATGTGCTTTTGTCCCTCAGAGTTTGACGCTTTGATTTTACCTCACTTCTTTCTCATCACGGCTCTAGACTCGACTTTACCTGTTCCAGGAGGCTCACCCGAGTCAACGTCCGATGCATCTTTCCGTACCGCGCGTGACAGGGATCCATCTCATTCCCCTCCTATTAACACCAACATCAACACCACTTCTCCAGGTCATTTGGAAGACATTGTGACCTCAACATCTCGAATTCAAATGCCAGAACCAGTCATTTACACACCTTCTGCTCCGAGCTCTGCCACATCGTCGATATTTACTTCGGATCCTAGTAGTCGATCTGAGAGTGGTTCGTTAGTCAACGGGCGTGGGCAGATGGAGTTTGATGGTTATGACTCTCCGCCACCGATTGACTCGAGGCTTGCGGAGGCTAGGGATGAGAGGAGGTATAGGATGTTGTTAGTTCATGATTTCCATCCTTCTCGTGCGTGTTTATTTCTCGTTCTTGTTCGTTATATCAAAAGCTGATTGCCTGTGAGCAGTCACTCTACCCCTCTGGTCCCCAGGCCCAGTTGCCATTGGTGCAGTAGGGTATTTGCATAAACCCGAAGGCAAATTCGTTACTCTATTCAATGCTTTCAATCCTGAGAAGAGTAAGGACATTCAGTCGAGAGGCATTCCTTCGGTTTATGGGTATGGAAAGGTTGGTACGGGGAGTCAGAGACAGGATAAGAGGAACGTGGCACAGAGAGGGCTAGACGCGATTGCTGGGTTTTTGACGTTTAGGAATGGGTTGCTTCCGTATGTTTCGCTTTTTCTATGGTTGCTTTGTGGTCGTGAAACTGACTGACTATTCCCGTACAGGCAAAGTCTTGCCAGACGGTATTCCTACCCACTTCGAGCGGGACATAAAACGGCTTATCTTTGCACGGAAACGACGATTTATCGTTATGTTGAAAGTTTGGATGCGCCCAAGAAGTGGTTCAAGGCGAATGTGGATGCGATTTTGGATGTTTATGGGACGAAACATCATATCCAGAAGGAGGATTTGTACTTTGGTGGGTTATCTGTCCTCTGAAAGGCGCAGGATCCTTGCTCATCTCTGTCTGTCGACTGTTTTTACAGTCATTGGAACGCTGGATGCTCCTGAACATGGGTTGTTTGTTAGTCATAGTCATCCTGATGGACAGGTTAGTCATACCCCTCACATTTTTCGCCTTACGATTCTCTGACCAGGGTTTTTCTTCATCGTGACTATTACTAGGTGCACTTCAACGTCTACGCATCGACGCGATCAAAACAACCTTGGGGTTCTTTCACTACAGACACCGCTGTAGCACCAGAGCTGGGTCCTATATACGATGAACCAGTGTCGACTACGCCTGTGAATAATAGTAAGGTGTCAAATGCTGGTGGGGAGTGGCAGACTGTTTTGATTGCAAGGTTAAGGTTCAAGCCTGATGTTCTGGAGCCTACTTCCCTTTAGACGTATGGACTTTTTGGACTTTCTTGTTCGTTTGGAGGAACCGCCCGCTCCCTCCCCCCCTTTTTTTTTTCTCTCTACGGCAATTACCACTCTTTTTCTTCATTTCGGATCTTCGGAAACAATTACCCCCCCACAATTACAAGTCGTTATTTATACCTTTTCCTCCGTTTTCCCTTTCACGCATTGCATGTCACTTCTTTAACACGCAATTTTCGTATTTGTAGAACCGCACATAACATTACATTATTTCCTAACGTCAATCACTGTCAAGTAAAAGTAATTCGATTTGTACTCTTGTAATTTCATGGTGTTACCACGTATGACTCGTTCTGATCCTGTTATGGTACTCTTCGGTCATGATCAGTGTAGCGTGCGGTGCAGCTCCGTGAGGTGCCGTAATCGATGAATAACAAGATCCGGTATTTCCAAAACAGGTAGGGCCGGTGGCAAGCGGAAGCCCAGCAGGGCCCTTGGTCCGCGGGCCAGGAGATTTTTTGGTTACCTTCTTGTTTTTTTACCACGTTCATGGAATCCCTCAACCTCAATACTCTAGCCACGTCTCTACCTACACCATACCAAAATACAGAGAAAGACCTAGTTAACAACTTTAAAGGTAAATTTCCTCTCTTCGCTGTTCCCCGACGTCGTCGCTGATCCGGGTCGCTTTTTTGTCAAGCTGCTGCACTGAGCATAACGACTCTCTATCGGTCTTCGAGACATGCTTCAAAGCGTGCTTATAATGCAGGCTACGCTGCTGCTTGCAACGACTTGCTTATGATGATTCAGCAAGGTGTATCCGTTGGGGGTGACTCCTCTGGTTCAGGGTCTTCGACGGATGGTATGACGATTGGCAAGGTTATGGATTGGATAGAAGCTAGGATGGAAGCTATCAAAGCGAGAGAAGAGGAGGAAGATGAAGAAGAGGAGAAGGAGAAAGATAGAGAACGTGGTAGTGGGAGATCGACGACCACAGCGACGTCGTCAGCACCAGCACCGACACCGACACCGACACCGACTGCTGCACCCAAACAGGCCGATCCTAAGCCTACGAAGGGCCAGGCTAATACGTCTAGTAAGACTAAGGAACAGGTATGTCCGTTATGCGAGGGGCAGTCAGTCATCCTCACTTTGAATGTTCGTTCTGATTTCCTAATTCTTCAGCTGGGTAATACCATACAGCAACATGGAAACAACCTCTCGCATCCTTCATCCTCACCCTCACCTCCGCCGCCGACTTCCAGACAAGTCCACCGGATCTTAAAATCTCGCAGCGTCAAGGGGGATCCGCAAACCACAACTACACCAGACCACTCTCATTCACCGCAACAACCTTTTACTTTCATCTCCCCAGAAACCATTAATTCCCCGCCCATGACAATGTCAATTGCACCTCTTTCCGAAGTTACGGCGGGAACGAAGCGCCGACACGCCGTTATGATGATGCTCGATTCACCGTCGTCTGTTAGTAGCGGGTCATCAGCGCCTTCACCTCTCGCTACGCCAGGCGTGGTCACCACGAGACGGAGAACCCGAAGCTCGAGGGGAGGCAACACGTCGCATGTTCAGAATCAGAACGTGAATTTGACGTTGTCGTCTGAGGCTATGGACGTTGAGGAGGATGGAAGGGAGAGAAAGCGGGTCGCGAGGCGTTAATGCGCCCCCTTAACCGACTAATTTATTTTATGTTCATGACATCTGTTTTCCCGACCAAGCATTCTTTCCATTACACTCATGGGTCTTCTCACACTCTTTTTTTCTTCCACGCTTCCACTGGTTCATCGTGACGTTTTTACCCCCCAAGAACATGTACAATCCAATGCACTTGTATCATCCTCTCCAAATCTTTTTACTCAAGTAGGTAGTTTTAGAGTAGCATTCGTTCCATTTGCACAATTTATCGCGACCCACAAGTTATCTGTTACGTAGTATAGTACCCGTACCCAATAGGTAGTCATAGCATCTGATTTCATTGTTTTATTAGCATCTATGGAAACGACATGCGTCTTTTCGCGAGTTTTACGCTCGGAATAGCGCGGCGTGAGAAATCTGTAGTAACTTACACTGAAAGTAGTCAGACGTAGAAGTCGAAAATTCAAACAATTTGATTGGCTGCCTATCGGCAAATGTTCCAGCTCACCCAAATTATTTCCTGATATATCTCACTGGGATTGCTTTTGGTGTCATCCACCAACTGTCATCCCTGGTTATATGCTCACCCAATCCAGTTATGTTTTTTGTGACAGAGGCAATGAGCTCAATTTCTTTTTGTGATGAAGTATGGACATTTCTGTAGTGCAGACCTATTGTGGGCAATTCAATGGGGAAAATCCAACTTGAAAAAGAACTCTCAACAAAAACAAGGCTGATTTTGTTGTGCATCTCTCAGGCCAAAGTCTGATGGGTCAAAGCATTTCCATTCTTTGTTCCTCATTAATCTAGATCTACACTATGAAAATGCCCATACTTTGC
Organism: Marasmius fiardii PR-910; assembly: GCA_014904975.1. Taxonomy (NCBI): domain Eukaryota; kingdom Fungi; phylum Basidiomycota; class Agaricomycetes; order Agaricales; family Marasmiaceae; genus Marasmius; species Marasmius fiardii. Next base: position 18,720 of record MU127981.1, on the reverse strand, counting down.
TACAAGAAATAACTTAGCTGTTCCATTGTTCCTGTCATAAGTAAATGGGACCAGAGGGTATAACCAGGATGACAGTGGTAGATGACACCAAAACCGTTCCCAGTCCTGAGTTTACACTCGGTATGCAAATAAGCTCGAGACATTTTCCTGTATTCCCGGTGCGGCAGTATATGCATATATGCAACAGCTTCCTAATCTCGAGTAAGATGAGCGGTACGCCCTGTGTCGGAGATAAGAGTGAAGCACGAATATCTTATCTTTTGATAAGATTACGAGTAGCACACAATTTTATCGAATTGACGTACTAGTCGATGAATCCTAACCTTCTATACGAAGCAGAAAAAGGCCGTGGATGAGCAGCGGTGGCACATAATCCGAATGATTCGCTCCCCCGGGCCTACATTTCGGAGGCCCATCACACCATCTTTTCACCTGTCGCTGGTACGGGCAACGACTCGTCTAATGGCGATTGCACATGACCACCGATCTGCGTTTGTGGTTGTGAGTCGATGGCCGGCCTTGAGCCCTGGCTATTTCCCTGGGCATTTGTCAACTGTAACGACGCCATTTGTTGGACACTGTTGACTGACTTTCCGTACGCGACTCGTACGATGATAAGAGTAGGAGCAAGGCCCTAGTATGATGGTATGTTTCAAGTCGTTCATTGATGGCAGCACATATTTTTAGCAACTCACTGACATCAGGACCACGACCGGTACAACATCAAAAGGGACGAGACCATGATCGTCAGGATCGACCGCAAGCCCGAGAACGACATTGAGCACCAAGGAAACTGCATAAAGTAGACCTGATTCGATACTTTCTCCCACAATGAATGACCGTGGTCGCTGTAAATTGGAGCGGGGGGACGTACATGATCGCTACAATTGAATTGTATCTGGCGTTCGCTGACCGTCCCATCAAGCGCCTTACTTCTCGGTTGATCCACCAAACTCGGCCCCCTTTTTCAGTCGAGAGTCTGTTAAACCCAGGTGTGCGGAAGGAATGAGGACGCCCCTACCTGTTAGCAACGCCAGTAAGACTTGAAAAACGGCAATTGCTATCAATCCTCCGTTATCAATGGTTGAAGCTGTGCTGTAAAGGCGATCGTTGGGAATTCTCAACCCCATAGTCTCAGCAATGGCGGATCCGAGGTTAATGCCTGTCATAAGATATCAACAAGCAAGTTTTGGAGGATATAGTGAGAGTGGAAAGACAGACCATTCACGACGACAGCAAGGAAAGCCAGGAGGTACATCATGATTCTCGATTGCCAGATAACACAGCACCGGTGGATCTGATAGAGATAATACTTAGTGTTCACGGCAATTTGCATTTGAGAGAACTTACCAGCATTGAATCAGCAATGACACTGATGAAGGTTTTAAGGCGATGGGATGGAAAAGTAGAATGTCCAAGGATACGTACTTCATTATGCAACCCGCGAAACCGGTGGTTGAGCTGGAGCATCAAACGAGACTGTCAGAGTGTCTGAATAAAGTACTTACAAGGTGATCACTTACACCCATAAACTTTTCCTCTCATCAGAATTAAGGTACTTCAGGAAAGGTGTATAGTCCTTTGTCGTCGCAGCCTTGAAATCAATCATAGTTTGCCATGACAATCCCCAGGGATATGTAGCCATGCCGAGCGTGGCAAGCACAAAGAGGCTTATGGACAACCCCATGTACAGCCCAGACAAGGGCCTATCACGGCGAGAAAGAACACGGATCGCCAGTCCGAATACCATAACATATATTCCTGTTCGAATGACGTCCTAGATCAATATCTCGTTTTGGAATGGAACAAGTAATGAACGAACAGACCATATATCGCAAACACTTTCTGTAAGAAATCAGAAAACGTCAAAACGACATGAAAAGATATATGATTGAAGGAATGCACCGAGAGGGTAGAAAGCGGTTTAGTGATGACCTGTTCAACTGTAAAGTAAGGGGCGAGGATGCGTTCGAGGTCATTGGCACTGTTGTCCACCTTGAATGTCAAGTCAAGTAACAGTGCTGATGGGGGTAAGTTGTCGGGAAAAGGCCTGACCCCCAACGACGCAACGTCGACTCATTTATAGACAACGGCGGGAGTTTGAGCAAAAAAAGGTACGCTTGTCTTTGGTAAAACGCACCCTAGCCACACTCAAAAGCTTCTTCCCGAGAACAGTGAGAGATGAGGAAACCATATCCCAATCTGATCTGTTCCTTTTGCCACCTGCACGGATGCCAATCCATGTGGGACGCCTCTGGGTAGCGGAACGTGTTCGGAGGATGCCTATCAAGCTCAACTGAGGCAAAACTTTCGGTAAGTCATCGCTTGCTTCCCGGGTTATAATGCATCGTGTCGTCTTGAGTTGATCCTCCAGTCGGTTGCTGCCATATTCTTCAGGCACAGTATTAGACCTGATTGATTTTCATGTGGTACTAAAAAATAAACTGGACTTCAGCTCTATACAAGGGAAGTGAGAGCACATCGTCAATCCCACCCCACCGGTGTTTCGAAATTCGGACACGATTCGAGCCCATTTTGAAGAGATATTGCTGTCACTAGCGCCCACAGCCTTGACAATCAATAACAGATACCGCATTCATCCAAAACGAGTGAACGTTTGAAACAAGTACTTTCCAGTCTCCCGGCGTCACCGCTAAGCCTGTGTTGGCGCGCGCAACTTGACCACCCTCTCCCTGAATCTCTGCATTTCCTCTTACTTCGTCGTTCATTTCCTGTTTCTCGATCACCAAATTTATTCGATTCATGAACTACATATGGATTCTCGTGTTCAGGAACTAGAGATGTGAAGTTGTGAAGCAGCCAGACAACGGATATACCTTGGACTTGGAGCAAATTTTTGGATTTTCAACTGGATAAAAAGCTCAAACTTGGAGCTTGAGTATTCAACGGGTTATCCTACATTTTTTTCCCGCCCCTGACCTCTGGGACGTTTGCGATAGAGCTGGCCACCGTCGTTTTTGTTCTCTGTGGAATAGTCACGGCTTCGTTGAGACTCTTTTTCCCCGTTTCGTTCTGTTTTTCTGGATTCGTTCACTGACAATTTTCAGATTCAAATCGTTATGTAGGATGGTACTGCGCTCATTCAACACTTTTCACCACCCTCGCTTCCACTCTGAAGAAACGTGCATGTCTGTTAATCAGGAGTCGATTACGTGTAGCCTTTTGGCATCATCTTTCTTGCTGTTCAATCTGTGTTGATACATTCCCGTATCGTTCTACCCTCGTTGCGTTTTGCTGGAACTTTAGGATCTCCCGTGGGTCATCGTATCTCGGAATTTGCAGACATCCGAACCTTGCGAGTGGTGGTTGGGGCCCTGCATCACGACTCACCGCAAGGACGCCTTGAGGGGAGCTCCGAGTCTGGGAAACGTTTGATGAAGGGTTCGTGCCCATGTTCAACTTCTTGCCGCGCATCAATTGTTTTTTTTGCTCGTCACGGTGTGCTTACAGTGCGGCTTTTCGCACCTTATCTGTACTCTGATACGTCGATCTTCAAGGTATTTGCCTGGAGATCTGCCCGTTTTTTCAACATGGACGTAGTATCGGCGCTTTTTTTGGAAGTGAAGCAGCCGACTAGCTTTAGGAGTACGCACAGACCTTGAGACTTCAGGGTCAGAAGATGAGCGTGACGAATCGTATAAAGGCTGGAAGGATGGGGGTGGGCTTTTTACCCCAAGGACCCTTTCTCTTCTTCTCTTGGCATCTTCGACCCGGTGTTGACGATCCACTTACTTTTTCCCATCTCAACTTCTCTTCATTTGAACTTCGTCTTGATAGCAGCCAACTTTGTCCTTCTCTTGTTATGGCTCGATTCAACCTCGCACTCCTTTTTGTCATCGTGGCTGCTTGGTCGGCCAACGTGGCTCAATCAGGTGAAGAAATTTGAGGCTGAAACCGAGTCCTTGCGCTGACCAGTTCCTTTCTCCTTCTGCACCAGCTCCTTTGCCCCGTGCTTCCGCTGAAGCTGGTACCATCATTTCAATGTCATCAGGGAATGACGGAACCAGCAACAAGGATATGAATAAAACAACCACCACCACCTCTGTTATGATGACTTTACACAATGACGGTCTCTTCTTCCACCACGATGATGGCCACACCTATCAGCACGAGCACCTCTTCCACATCTACCAACACCACCATCATCAAGACGGACAGTCTCCAGTGTAACATCGCCCGTGCAACGGTTCTTACGGATCTTGATGAAACTTTTGCTCTTCTTCAACAAGGTTGATATGTACGTCCCCCTTCCTCCCCTTGCTTTCAGTGTCCCGTCAACAAGTGCTTAGTTGTAAAATACATCTGTCCTCCTTGACCCCCCCCACAGATCCAATGATAAACCCCTCGCCGAC
>MU127981.1:0-13777 GCA_014904975.1 Marasmius fiardii PR-910 | reverse complement strand
CGGTGACCACTCCGCCTACGACCCTTGCCTTAGGACCGCCATCCCTTCCGCGATCCCTTATCTCTCAATAAGTGAATCATAGATTTTCACCTTCAGGAACTAACGATTTCGAGTTCTGACAAGCTTCATGCAACAGGTATGGACTGCAAGTTTCGTGATATTTTCAAGGGCGAGTTACGGGTGGTTTCTGGGTCAGGACTTGGAAACACTTGCAGAAGGAATCGGACGACTTATAACTTGAAAGTCTTTCAACTGTTTCGGATTCCGATCGCGATTTGTAGAGAGGCGATGCACCCTTTTGGTGGCTGAAGGGGTGTTGAGTCCTCACGTTACAGTGGTTCACGTTCACTACAAGGACAACTCAAACGTTTCCGGGAAAGAAGAATGTCCAGCCTTTCTTGCCGTGCATCAATTTGTCGTTCCTTGGAAACTCTCATCAAGACGGTCAAGTTATCTGTGCGCTGATGCGTTGATCCTCAAGATGGTTGTCCTCGATATCAGGTCGTTGCCAACGTGACTGACCGCACTGACCGCTACCGCGCGCAGCGAGCTATGCTTCAGGACTTTGCCCGCAGGCTTTGAAGTTACGAGGACAGGCTGCGGTGAATGAATACTAACACCTCGATATCGCGAAAGACGAGTTGCGATCAAACGTATAAAAGTTGGAGGATGGTGAAGGGGGGTCGAAGAGCGCTTGAGCGCTAACGCCAACGCACCATCTTTCTCTTTGCCATCATCTACGTTCGCCTCGTCTCTGCAGTTCCAGTTTTCTTTCGGTTTCCCTTGCGTCTTCTCACGAGCTATGGTTGATATCTGGCGACTTTGTCAACACTGTCGCAAAAGCCCAACTTTCTCGGATCTCCTGTTACTGTCGCTCACTCCACTAGATGGCTAATGTTTGGGAACGATCCCATATTCCTCTCAGCATCTGTCAGCGAAAACACTTCCGGTGGATGGCAACACACGAGCAGTCTCTTTTGCCTATGGCAGAACGCCATGAATCGTGTGATCGATTATCGACAATCCGTAAGGAACCTCGAAGGTCAGCTTGGAAGGGGGAAAGGATAGCTTTCAACGAATTTATGGAGGCTTTGGAGAACCCCACTCTCTTTCGAAATCGAAAAGAGATGTGTAGGCCGGAAGAGACGTCCATGGCAATCGGGGCTAGTCTCACCTCGCCTTAGTGGAGATCATCGAGGAGAAGGAAAAGGTCCTTTTTGCTTTCTGGCGGAAATCGGAATTGTCGATAAGAAAAGGAAGGTGCGGACACTATTTTCAGCGTTGAATATCTCCGTAACATCGAGAGAGCGAAAGACGGTAGGTATTTGGCAGAGAAACTTGAACAGTTCGCAAGAGGCGCAGATACAACGAGTCTTTTTCCTAAATTTGGGTTATCGAGATGCGAAACTTGCATTAGGAAAACAGTCGTTTCTTGCCATAGAGCAACCGGGAAAATGCCTCGGGTTCCTGTTGCCTCGATTGCGCACGTAGAGGCCGGAGAGCCGACCGTCGTGGCTCCTCAGACCCTAAATCCCTTTGGGTTCGGCTCGAAAACTCACGCATGTACCTGCCTTTTTCCGGCGAAAGGAACCGCCAACGTTTAACCTCTTGTGACATTCATGGAGCAAGCAGCCCCGGTCTCGAGCAATGCACCGGGGTCTGCAACCTCGATCACATCTGTTCGTTCTGTGGAAAGGGCGGATCCTGGGTCTGTCAGCATATGCCAGCGGTCAGGAAATAGATCATTTAAGGATTTTTTGACCTTCCCTTCCTACGAGCGGACTTTTCAAACACTTTACGACGCTAACGCACTCGAAGTCTACCTTCAAAAAGCACAACTCTTGCCCTTTTCTCATACACAACATCAGACATGGTTTCCTTGTGGGATGCATGCCCACGCTTTTAAGAACCATATAAATCCATTTTCTTAGCATCTATGCAAATGACATGCGTCTTCTCGAGTTATATGGCCCGAACTAGGAACATCGCGAGTACGCACCATTTGATGTACATGGCTGGCAGGTATTGTCCACCGGGGACCCTTCTTTTTCAAGGTGACGATTTCCGTCTTTTTCTCAGACTTTATGAAGATAAAGAATTTCGATGAAATCCGGTTCTATCCACGAGACATTCGCCGGGATTTCACTTGTCAGAAAGCATGATGCATTACTCGATTACGGAACGTACTGCGGGAGTCGACAGTATTATCGGTTTAACAGCTTCCAACTTCAAGGTAAGATGAGCGGTGCGCCCTGTGCTGTGAACTCAGGTCATGTATGACCACGTGCTGAGCGGATCGGCATTACCGGTATCCGGACCGGAGAAAGTTTAGCTGCGGTGTACCTGGACCTCACGCCAACTTCTGACTCCCACCACTGAGTACTGACCCTTCATGACTCTGGCGCTGGTCTTTTCGCCTCTGATCGTGCATGTACTAGGTACTCAACAAACAAAGAAACAGGCAATTCTCTATCGCCAAATGCCAGATCATTCATAACTTTAGCATTTTCCATTTACTCGCACGCTTTGGCTGTGCTTGTCAGGCGGGAACGTCGCTCAATATTGGGAAAGGTAGACTGCGCATTACTGTGCTGGGTACCATTTACGGTATGTTCCTTACTCAGAAGTTGTCCCCGCCAAGGAGTGCGCTGGAGCCTAGTGCACAAAGTATCGCGATACAGGCGTTGCAGTGCAAGAACGCTCAGTGATATCCCCAGATCTGCTCCTCAATGGATCATCGGTAGAATTTCACCTCCACCTTCAGACCAGGGATAAATAAGGCGCAGTATGAACAGCTCAGAAGTTTTGTTTTTTTTCTGTTTCCTCAATGGCCACCCCCATATCCATTCCAACTGATTTGGAGTCGTCATTTTCGAAAGGACGTGTCGTGTCAGCACCGATGATAAATTTCGGAGTAGGTTTTGGCTACAATATTGATATTCCAAAGCCTTTGTACTAAGTCTATCTCCCCCGTGTTAGGCTTTGCTTTTTGCATATGGTGAGCTCGGACGAACTTTTATCTTTCTCGACAAAGTGTTTGATGAGTGCTGTTGCCTCCGTTAGGAATGTACTATACGAGTTTTTTTCTCGCCCTATACGTTCTCTTGACTAGAAGATGCAACAACTCGCCGGGAATGCTTCAAAATACCAACCAAGCTCATATCGTTCAAATCGTTTCACTCTTTGTCGTAACGACGATCGGGATTTTCGCGTTTGCCACCACTCTTCTTCGAGATAGCATGGTGACTTTTGATGTGCTGAAGGAAGGGGACTTTGAGCATTACGAGGAACGGCTACGCGGGATTGGGCTGAGACTAGCCATACAGTCAGTCAACTTCCTTGGTTTTAAACCCGATATGGGCCTGAACTGACGGTCGATTTTAGAATTGTTTCCCTTGTATCGGTTGTGGTACTCAAGTAAGCTTTCTTTTGGGTGAAACTGGACCCTAGACCTTACAGTCGTTGAACATTAGTGTAATTGTTGACTTTATTCTCGTGAGTCTTGCTCTTCCCCGCCTTCCCGATTTATAACTAATATCGGGTCTGGGAATCTTACCTTGCCAGATCAAACGCTGTTACGTTATTTGGGGGAGTAACAAATGTGTCTTGTACCCACTCGTCATTTGTTCGGCGGTTGTGAACAGTGAGTGTGACTCTTCGTGATCACTTTTTTTTTTGACTCCGAACATGAATTTTGCAGTGGTTGGCTTTGCGGCAGTACCTTTCTTGGGTCTGGCAGCGGGTACTTCGTCTGAGATGTCGAGGTGGTATGGAGTAGGCGAAGCTTTGATAACGTCATTTTTTCTTTCGAATTTGTTGTTGAATATGGCTTCAACTTTGATGACTGGTGGGTGTTTTTCTCTTCCTTTCCCTTTCTCTCCCCTTCACAGGGTTCTGTTCAGGCCGAACTTACTGATGTGAAATCTAGCGGGAAGAATATGGTGTATCAGTCGGACAGCGAGGATGATGATGGGGAAGTCTACGCATAAGAGGTATAAAACGATCGTTGCTATCATGTGAGTTCCCTCAGGAATCCATTTCCCCCGTTCGTCCCATTTCTTACGTTCAAATACGCAGCGTTGAATCAGGAATGATATACCCCATTGTACAAATCGCTAATGTGGTGTACATATTCACTCATCGCTCGGCTCCTGTCATGACTTTACCCACTCTTCCTGGTGTTCTTACGGCTGCGGTAAGTAACTCTCACTCGTGAAGGTTCACAAGATATTGAGGTTTCTTTTAAGAGTACCGCACCTACACTCGTCATTGCCTGGGTAGCTTTAGGTCAGGCTGTTGAAAGCGTTGATATGATGACTGTGGAGTCTTTGAGATTTGAAGCTGCTGAGCGGAGAACGACGCGATCAGGAATAATGACTGAGCCGGTGACTGTGGATTTATCGTTGGATCCGGAGAGTGGAAGGTCGGATTTTGACAGACGTTCGCCGACTTGCATGGACTCGAGTAGCTCGAGGATTTCGGAGGTTGAGCTTGAGGAAGATGGCAAGAGGTTAGCACCGAGAATCTGAGGCTGTAATTTTGTAATCATATCGGACCCTACATACTGTATTTTTTATATCACCTTGAATGTATTGCTATCGGGTTTATCGCTAATTGCCAGTTTCTGTTCGGAGGTCGCTTGAGGTATCGGTCATAATTGTCATGAATCACCTCCATACCACACATAAGTACTCCTTAAACTTCGTTAACCATCCTGATTCACCTGTAACACAATCCTATTTACATTAGGAGTACATCTTTAGGTATAAGTACCAAGTAAATACAATGATGTACTCTACTCTTGACCTTATCAATATCTTGATCTCACTATCGTTCGAATCCCCCTCTGACCAACTGCTTTAGGTCTCTTGCGAGACCGGCACTTGCATCTATTCTTCATCCGTCATCATACTCGCCGCCTCTCACTATCTCCAATAGGCCAAACGCTGACAAAAAGTCGAGAGTAATATCCGACTTGGCGGCAGTATCCGACATCACACTCCTATTATCCTATCCTCCCCTGCAAATCCGTCACCTTTGTAAACCTTTGGTCTTGATCTTGCAAAACTATTTACCTTTTCCGTTGAGGCTCTGACCGGGCTCCACACTTGTGAACGCCAGTTGGAAAGACCGACAGCTCCCTTACGGACTGTATGCATCTCAGACTACCGTTCGGACCCGAGATTACTATACATTTTCTATTCTATACATTTTAAATACTCGTAATAAACTACTAGTCTCCTTATTCCTCTGTTGAGTAGGCTATTTGGGAGAATAGTTGCAGGTCTCCGGGTAGAAGCAGGGAAGCAGTACCTCAAGCACTGTGGAAACCTAGCAAGAGTGCAGTGACACGGAGGTCAGGCTTATGGCTGCACTTCGAACTAGGCAGAAGCTTTTGAAACTACTGAATTGCCGTTACGGATAACTTAGAAGGACTAGACAAGCTCTTTAGAGCAAATAGCCGCCCTCCATCCCCTTTTACCCCCACCAGTCCTATTTCCAACTCCCTTTCCAAAACCGAAACCGAAACTTTTCCCATACTCAGAAACATGGCCGAAACTGGTACCCAGACAACTAAAGAGGGCAAGGGAGGAACATTCAATAAGCCCGACACTTACGATGGAGATCCCACTAAATTCAAGGGATGGTGGCGAACCATGCAACTGTACCAACAGGATCTGAAGAACGAAAACTCCTTGGACGGTCGGAAAATTGATCTCACGTTGTCCTTTATCCCAGGTCCAAAAGCTGATCCGTGGGTAGAGAATTATGTCAACACCCAATTTGACGAGGTGAACGGCGCATGGCAAGATACCTATGTATCACCAAGCTCAAAGCTTGGTTTGTGGACTCAAACCTCGAGCGACAAGCTCAAATCTGGATTGAGCATTCCACACTCAGCACTGTGGTAGCACGACTACTTTGTGAAGATCCTCCTGAAAGGGCAATTCGAATTCTTGATATCTGGGTCAACAATAAAAGATTTTTGGAGGTATCCTACAAAACAATTGATGAAATCAACGAATTATTAGACCATGACGCCTTGAGCGCATTGTTAGAGCTGAAGCGGCTGAAAACTTACATTTGTGGCACCAAGGGCAATCAATTAGATGTTGACAATGTCTTGACTTTAGATATGGGAATCAATGTTTTGGCCAACACCTTGGTTGACAGCAGTTGTACAGGTGCTTGCATCGTCCATGGATTTGTGGAAGCCAAAGGAATCAATACCCGTGCAGTGGCATGACCAATCCCACTATACAATGCAGATGGGACAATGAACAAAGCTGGCCCTATTACAGAATTTGTTGAAGTACAAATGAAGGTTCATGATCATTGGGAAAAAATAACACTAGCCGTGTCTGATCTTGGGAAGGGAGAAGCTACAATTGGTTAGAAAGGCACAATCCATCAATTAATTGGATGAAGAAAACCCTCAAAACATGGTCTTGTGGATACCACGAGTTGCTGGATATTGAAGAGGATGAGAAAGAGGAGATCACTGACCCAGAAGCACTCTTAGAAGAAGGAGAATGAATATTTGTCATGGATTGGGAGGGATATGTAGAACATGGGAAGGAGTTATACATCCAGGCACAGACAAACATGGCAACTGAGTTGGCATTGAAAGCGGCGGAAGGCAAGCAAGAACATACCTTTGAAGATATTGTTCCCATGACATATCATGACTACCATTCAGTATTTGAGAAAGAATCGTTCGATTTGTTACCTAAAAGGCATGGGACCATGCCATAGAATTGATGCCGGGTTCCAAACCTGTCAGCTGTAAAGTCTACCCACTGGGTCCTCAAGAACAGAAGAAATTAGATGATTTTCTGGAAGAAAACTTGCGTTCAGGACAAATCAGACCATCCAAATCGCCAATGGCTTCTCCATTCTTTTTTGTTAAAAAGAAAGATGGGAAACTCTGACCGGTACAAAATTATCGAAAGCTAAACAGCATGACTGTAAAAAATTGATATCCTTTGCCATTGATTCAGGAACTGGTTGAAGATGGCAAATTACTGGGGATATAATAATGTCAGGATGAAAGACGGAGATGAATGGAAGGCTGCTTTTAGGACAAACCGTGGATTGTTTGAACCTTTAGTAATGTTTTTTGGATTAACAAACTCACTGGCAACCTTTCAAACAATGATGAATGATCTGTTTAAGGATCTTATTGGCCAAGGTGTGGTGGTAGTATATATGGACGACATTTGAATATTTATGGATAGCTTGGAGGAACATCGGTTAGTAGCGAAGGAAGTACTTGAAATCTTGAAAACAAACAAACTGTACTTAAAGGCTGAAAAGTGCACATTTGAAGTGTTGGGGATTGAATATTTGGGAATGATTATTGGATGTGGACAGTTACAAATGGACCCAGTCAAAATCCAGGGAATTTCGGAGTGGCCAGTACCGGAATGTAAAAGAGACATACAATCTTTCATTGGGTTTACAAATTTTTACTGAAGGTTTATACAGGGATATGCTGATATCGCACGTCCTCTGCATAGGTTGATGGGTAACAAGGACTTCGTATGGGGAAACAAACAACAGAGAGCATTCAAGGCCATGAAGTTGATGGTGACTTCAGCGCCTATTCTTCAATTGCCAAGAGATGATGGGATATTTTGTGTAGAATCAGACACGTCAGACTATGCAATTGGAGCTGTTTTGTCCCAGAAACAAGATGGAAAATGGTACCTGATAGCCTACCTTTCCAAAGCAATGAGCAAAACAGAAAGAAATTATGAAATCTATGATAAAGAGTTATTAGCAATAATGGTAGCACTTGAGGATTGGAGACAATACTTGTGAGGAGCCAGGGAAGATTTCGAGATTTGGACGGATCACCAAAATTTGATGTATTTCCAAAAACCTCAGAAGTTGAACCACCAACAGGCGAGGTGGCTGACAGGATGGGCCAACTATCATTTTACCTTACATCATAAACCTGGAAAGAGCAACGTGAAGGCTGATGCTCTGTCGAGATGGGCAGATCACGAGAAGGGGGAGAATGACAATGAAGATGTTGTATTTTTGAAACCAGAATTGTTTAGAAAAATCGAAATTAATAGTAAAGGAAGCAACGAGGATTTCATTAGTAGGATAAAGAGATGCCAAAAAAATAGAGATAATGTGGTAGAGAAAGTATTGGTAAATAAAGAGCCAGGTTGGAGGGAAACAAAGGAAGGACTTGTATTTTGGAAGGAAAGAATATATGTACCAAGTAACAAAAAACTCCGGAGCGATATCATAAGAGAACATCATGACAGTCAAGTCTCTGGTCATCCAGGACAAAATAAAACGCAGGAACTTATTACAAGGGACTATTGGTGGCCTAGAATCCATGTGGATGTCAAAAACTACTGCAACAGTTGCAAGGAATGTCAACGTACCCGAAACCAAAATTGTAAACTTGCTGGACCTTTACATCCAAATGAAATACCAACGCAACCTTGGGAAGTAATATCTGTAGATATCATAGGTCCATTACCAGAATTGTGGGGCTACGATGCCATATTAGTGGTGGTCTGTCTATTAACCAAAGAGATCTGAATCATACCCATCAACACCAATATAACCGCGAGTGGCATAGCCAGAGTATTTAGGGACCATGTGTGGCATTATTGCGGGTTACCGAGAAAAGTAATAAGTGATCGAGGGACGCAATTTGTGTCAGCATTCATGAAGGCATTGTATTCTTTGCTGGGAATAAAAGGAGCACCTTTGACAGCGTACCACCCACAGACCGACAGTCAAACAGAAAGGATAAATCAGGAAATAGAGCAATATTTGAGGATTTTTACGAATTATTGACAAGATGATTGGTCCGAATGGTTGGCAATTGCAGAATTCTCGTATAACGACAAAGTCAACGCCTCGACGGAACAGTCTCCTTTTTATCTAAATCTCGGGTATCACCCTTACCAAGGAACAAACTACAAACGAGAAGTACGAAATGAATCAGCTGTTCAATTTGTAGAACGTATGAAACGCACCCGGGAAGAGGCGTTGTCAGCTATCAAGTGTGCTCAGGAGAACATGAAGCACTTTTATGACCGCAAACGAGGACCGGCGTTAAGATTAAAAGTAGGTGAAAAAGTATGGCTAGAGGGAACAAATATTAAGACTACACGACCAACTAAAAAATTGGAAGACAAATGATACGGACCTTTTGAGATACTGGCGAAAGTGGGGGAAGCAGTATATAAGTTGAAATTACCAAGGACATGGAAGCCTATTTATCCAGTTTTTAACGAAATGCCGTTATTGAAGTACCATGAGCCAAAGTTTACAGGACAGCGGAACAGCAACACGAGGCCACCACCTGATCTCATGATTGAGGGAGAAGCAAGGGTAGAGGTCGAAGCTATCAAAGATTCACATATACACAGGGGAGCACTTGAATATCTGGTAAAATACAAGGGTTATCCTCACGAAGAATCAGAATGGAGACCTATCGAACACATCAACGCAGATAGAATCATCAAGGCATTTCACCGTAATAATCCTAATGCTGTGGGTCATGAGGACATGACCTTAGAGGGGGGGTAATTGTCATGAATCACCTCCATACCACACATAAGTACTCCTTAAACTTCGTTAACCATCCTGATTCACCCGTAACACAATCCTATTTACATTAGGAGTACATCTTTAGGTATAAGTACCAAGTAAATACAATGATGTACTCTACTCTCGACTTTATCAATATCTTGACTTATTCTCACTATTGTTCGAATCCCCCTCTGACCAACTGCTTTAGGTCTCTTGCGAGACCAGCACTTGCGTCTATTCTTCATCCGTCATCATACTCGCCGCCTCTCACTATCTCCAATAGGCCAAACGCTGACACATCAACAAAATAGACTCTATGAAACTCCTTCTGGGGATCTTCAGCCCTGTCATAATAGGTCTCACACATCTCTTGTGCTGTAATGTTACCATCTGTTGAGATTTGGGCTGTGGAAGCAGCAAGCCTGTGCAAGTGCTCTCACTGGTATTCCAGAACATTCTGTAGTAACTCAAGCTCCAAGCTTTTTACTCAGCATTCTCACTTACTGTAGAACATTCTACACACATTGTAGGGCATATAAAGATGTAGATATACACTGGGCTCCCTCATCAGTTTGCCCTAATTCAAGCCAATCTTACCATTCAGTGAAATTACAAACCTACATTAGTCCTCATCATCTAATCGCTCACACACCATCCAAGTTTTTTCCTCCCCACTATTATCAAAATGATATGTCCAAACAAACTGTGGATGAACAGCGATGATTCCTTCATATATTGTCAGAATGTTCTTCATTGCAATGCTCATTATCAAGATCACCCAAATAGGTTATTGGTTTATATACCAACTAGGTGAAAGCACTTTCATTCTTGAGTTTGAATCCAGTTTCCTCACCAGAAAAAATGGATCACATGTGCTATTTTTCCATCATATGCAAATATACAATGTGAGTTAATATATAAATACCATGATAAAATAATGTTGAACAAGCAGTGGAGCTCATTCCTGCCTGGTGCTTTGCTCTAGGCTTGCATCTACTTTAGAGAAGTCAGCGTAAACATATTGTTTTTCCACATCCCTGGCCTTCAAAGAAGGATCTGCAAGATTGGTGGATAAGTGAAGTAGCCAGCTTATCTATCTGGCCACCATCCTCAAATTGATTAACTGGTCAGAAGTCACATCTATATGTTCAACTCCAGTAACTTTTCACTCAACCTTGTCTCACCAAAAACCCACCATATGAATTCATATCATGACTTGATATTCTCTACCAAACAACTCCCACCTCTGCATCAAAGAATCCTCAGATTCTAATGACTATTTTGGGTTTGAAGGAACTCTTGTACTTTTTCATATCTACTCTACTAGTCAAACATCTTCCGGGGCTATGTTCTGGAGATACGGCACTTACCATTGAACAGATGTATTCAGTCCTACATGCCAAAGTTATTCAAGATAAAATTATCATATACCATGGTTCCTTTATTGACTTTGTCCATGATCAGTCATGGTCTACTCTTCTTCATTGACCAAGAGGTGTTCTTGCCAACAAGTAGTGCGTTTTTGGCTTCACTTTCTCTGCAAACCAAATATCTATAATACTTTATAGTAATCATTTTTGCATCAGATTCATCATCCTCTGGATTTTCACTGCTTTTGATTTACCTTGTAACATAATTGGCTGTTTGGAGTTAATTGGATCTTCTTTTGCCCCAAGGTTTTACAGCCTAGTCAAGTGACTAAAGCTGTCAAAACTGCCATACTCAAAGCTGCCAGATATGTTCAATACTCCCTTTCTTTTACTTCTTCTCAAGGGAACCCTGAAAAATCTAAAGATTCCATGCAGTTTGTAATGTCTGAAGGTATAGACATACACAAAGCTAGTTCTACATCTCTAATTCTTCTGTCAATAAGTGCCTGTCAGGTATAGATTATTGTTTTCTTCTGCAGCCAATTCAAGCTTCTTTTGATTGTAGAATTATCAAATTTTCTCCTGGGCATTCTTCAATCTACTTTCTCCTACCCTTGGTGGTCAAGATGGTTGGCTTCATATCTAAATATCTTTTTACATACAATGCTAAGGTTGTTTTAAGGGGGGCTGCCAGCAGCATCTGATTATGACACTATTGCCTGCCCCTGTGCCTCTAAACTAATGGAAGAACCTTGTACTATATCACCTAAAACTTTCCAAATTTCCTTTGGCAAGAGCCATTTCTCAGAAGCTCAAAGAGGTCATTGGTTGTTTGACAGCTCATTCCTCCCAGATGATCTATAAAGAGACTTTGTATATGTTGTGATGGTGCCCACCTAACCCTCAAACCCTGCAATACGAGGAAAACATCATTTGCCTTCTGGACCAAAGCAAAGAAGTAGGGAAGGCCATCAGCAAAATGACATAACGGCTTCTTCCGGGTTTTTTCCCACTCAAAATTGGGGAAAGCCAATTGTGTACATGGATCTAGAACTTGACAGTGTAGAAAAGGTGGTTATCATCCAGTGATGGATAGTAGTGTCACGAAGTGTGTGCTATTTTCCTTTTACCTTCCTATGGTCTATGTTCCTCTTACTCTGATACACGACACTATCCTGGTTTCTTCCCTTGGTCTTACCTTTTATTTTCATTCCACAATGTTCTATCATTTTCCGCTATGTTCTATTCGTTTCTGCATGATGCAGGTCATGACATCATAGGTCACATGCTGAGCAGTATATATAGGACGACTTGTCACCTAGTCCCCCATCTTGACCTCTTTGTCATTGGGACTAGGTGTGTATTTGTACTCTGTAGGATACTGGGTTGTATTGATCATCTTTGTTATTGGGACTAGTTGTTGACTGTCAAGCCTCTGCTCCAGTCTCTGTGTGTTTGCTACTGGCGCTTCACCACATTAGGTCAAGATCCTTTACTGCACAGGCACCCTTCTGATAAGGCTGTCTCTGCAGGCTGTACTGTTCCACCACGTCTCCGACATTCAGCACATCCAGACCTGACTCTGAAGAAGAATCCAAACAGGAGAAAATCGACTGCTCCACACTACTGCACGTATATGACGTTACCGACAATGAACACGTACACTTAACCACCAACAGAGAGTGGGCCAGTTGTGATCAGAACCAGTGCCTGAACGCACTTGCAAACTCGATATCCGAACCGCACAATTTAATTGCCAACGACGGTAGTGTTCTCGAATTTGAGCATTTTATCCCAGTACTTCCACCGTTACCACCGTCCCCACTTCCAGTCCGCCCAGTTACCGCCAGTCTATCCAAAACCCCCAGACACTCTAGGCCCGGGTCCCACATAGGTTGACACTCCAGACCCACATCACGTATTTCGCCCATAGCTTCTCCTGTACCCCCATTTATCCCCATCACCATCTCTCCCACACCGAACCCTGTGGTTACTCCCTGAACACCGTCTCCAGAACCACAACTGCCCACTCTACCCCCAATCATGAACAACGAGCAACTTGCCCACCTCTTAGAGGGCCTAAACACCGTCACCAATGCCCTGCTAACACAGACAACCCGCTCCAAGGACGTCATCAGTAAACCCGAAGCATTCAAGGGAGAAAAAGGCCACAACGCCAGATGATGGCTCAATCAGTTTGACAACTGGGCCAAGGAACAGTCCAAGTTGGTTAATAATGATCCGAAGAAGATCTGAGCGGCCCTGAACCTGATGACCTCCAAGGCCGGCGACTGGGCGAACCAATTCCTGACCAGGTCAAATGACCCCAGCAATGTCAACCCGATCTTCAATGGCAGGTGGGCCGATTTTACCACTGCCTTTAGGGGCCACTTTTCCTCTATCGATGAGGAGAAGCAGGCATTGGCCGATCTCAGAGTCCTGAGGCAAGGACGGAATGAGTCCGTCTCCGACTACGCCCAGACATTCATGGAGCTGGCCAGTCTCACCAAGCTCTCAGACTATGACCAGCGTCAATATTTTGTAGAGGGACTCACGTTGGAGATGCGGAAGTTGGTAGGATTGGTGGCAGCAGTTGCCATGACCGAGCCAAGGGACCTCAGCGAACTCATCACGAGGGTGAACAAGTTGGACATTAGTATCAACAACCCGGTGTAATGACAGTAACGCTAAGTACCCAATATAAACCAAATTTGCCACATCCTGATTATGGGATAAAGATAATATGGCTATATAAGAACTGGTGTGAGCCCCGAGCAGCCAGTTAAAGCAGTACACTGTTATATGAAGCGTCTAATATCAACAGACTACTGATAGGCTTC
>MU127980.1:36715-52976 GCA_014904975.1 Marasmius fiardii PR-910 | reverse complement strand
TTAATGCTGATATCCAATTTATTCACCCTAGCGATGAGTTCGCTAAGGTCCCTCGGCTCAGTTGTAGCAACTGCTGATGCCAGCCCTACCAATTTCCGCATCTCTAACGTAAGCCCTTCTACAAAGTATTGGCGTTGATCGTAGTCCGAGAGTTTAGTAAGGCTAGCCAGCTCCGTGAATAATCAGAGACAGACTCATTCCGTCCTTGCCTCAAGACTCTGAGATCAGCCAGCGCCTGCTTTTCCTTGTCAATGGAAGAGAAATGAGCCCTAAATGCAGTGGTGAAATCGGCCCATCTGCCATTAAAGATCGGGTCAGTGTTGGCAGGGTCGTTTGACTTGGTCAGGAACTGGTTTGCCCAGTCGCCAGCCTTGGAGGTCATGAGGTTTAGGGCCACTCGGATCTTTTTCGGATCGTTGTTGACCAACTCGGATTGTTCCTTGGCCCAATTGTCGAACTGATTGAGCCATCGCCTGGCGTTGTGGCCCTTCTCTCCCTTGAACGCCTCGGGTTTACTGATGACGTCCTTCGAGCGAGTCGACTGCATTAGCAGGGCATTGGTAACGGTGTTTAAGCCCTCTAAGAGGTGTGCGAATTGTTCGTTATTCATGGTTATGGGTGGGATAGGCGGTTGTGGTTCTGGAGATGGGGTTCTGGGGATAATAACGGGATTCGGTGTGGAGAAGATGATCCTGGAACTGATGACAGGAACAGACGGGGATACGGGGGGTTCACGAGGTACAAGTAGTGGTGCTGGTGCGGGAGAAGCTGTGGGGGAAATACGTAACGTGGGATTTGATATGGGTCTAGAGTATCGACCAACGTGGGACCCAGGCCTAGAGTGTCCTGGGGTTCTGGGTGGACTGGAAGTGGGGATGGTAGTAACGGTGGAAATACTGGGATGAAGCGGTTGAATTCGAGAACACTACCGTCGTCGTCATATAAGCTTTGTGGTTCGGAGATAGAGTTCGCAAGTGCGTTTGGGCACTGGTTCTGGTCACAACTAGCCCACTCTCTGTCGGTGGTTAGATGTATGTGTTCGTCGTCGGTAACGTCGTAAGCGTGCGGTAGTGTGGAGCAATCAACTTTCTCCTGTTCAGATTCTTCTTCGGAGTCGGGTCTTGATGCGCTAAATGTCGGAGACATGGCGGAACAATATGGCCTGCAGAGACAGCCTTATCAGAAGGGTGCCCGTGCAGTAAAGGATCTTGACCTAATGTGGTGAAGCGCCGGTAGCAAACACACAAAGACTGGAGCAGAGGCTCAACAGTCACCAACTAGTCCCAATGACAAAGATGATCAATACAACCCAGTATTCTACAGAGTACAAATACGCACCTAGTCCCAATGACAAAGAGGTCAAGATGGGGGACTAGGTGACAAGTCGTCCTATATATACTACCTGGCATGTGACCTATGATGTCGTGACCTGGTCATGCGGAAACTGATAGAATGTAGCAGAAAGCAACGGAATACAGTGGAATGAAGGTAGAATCGAGAGATGAAACAGGAATGATGTTGTGTATCGTAGTCAAAGGAAAAGAGACCATAGGAGAATGAAGAAAATAGTACACACTTTGTCACAATCACTGTGATTTTGGCAGAGATACAGAATTTTTTTTTCCCTTAGGCTCTTTGCAGATCACTAATTATCGACATCTAAATAGAATGCCTCAATCATCGTCTCACCTCACTGGCGCACCGTGCCTTCCACGCTGTTAGAAGACAAACGTTTGGTTCATGCCAGTCAATTCCGGACAGGTATTTCAAAGAATTTCAGAGAACTGTTCCCGTTTTACCATTTTCAATATCAACCTTGACATCTTGACTTTGAGTGAACTATGCGTCAAACAGCGTTCTTCCTGGTGGGTTTCCGGGTGTGAGTGATTAGATGATGAGGAGTAAGGTAGGTTTGCAATTTCACTGAATGGTAAGATTGGCTTGAATTAGAGCAAACCGATGAGGAAGCCCAGTGTCTACCTACATCTTTATATACCTTACAATGTATCTAGAATGTTTTACAGTAAGTGAGAATGCTGAGTAAAAAGCTTGGAGCTTGGGTCACTACAGAAAGTTCTGGAATACTGGTGAGAGTACTCGCACAGGCTTGCTGCTTCCACAGCCCAAATCTCAACACTTCCGAGAATGAGGTTTTAAGAACATATCAGTACACTCTCATCAACTCCACATCTACCAACAACCTGCATGTATTGTTGATCATCTCCCTGCGGCGGGATCTACACAATGAACAATCTATTATTATCCTAATCGGTGCCACCAGCAACGACCGTTACTCGTTCTGTTCCTCGGATCCCTCCCTGCTCCCATTTGTTTCCAAGTTCCAATCCAGGATGCCAATAGAAAGCGGCAATTCCATTAACGTTTCTTCCCAATTAAAGCTCTAAACCAAGAGTCAGAAAAGACCCACCGAAAACTTCAAATGAAATTCTCGTTGTTCAGGGCCTTCCTACTTCTGATGCTGTTTTACACCCTGGTGCCAGTCGGGAGGTAAGCATCATGCATTGCTGTCGAGCTTAAAATATAATTCACGAATCTCAGCGGGCTGATATGGAGATTACAGGAATCTTCCCCTTGAGAAGAGGCATCGGCCGGTTATTGGATTTTTTGGCAACTGTCTCATGATTCCTGTGGGTGAATTAAATTCTAGATAGTTGCCCGCCCTCCTTTTCTTGTACAGCGATGAGAAGAACTAACTTGGGTGTTATCACAGTGCTGAGTTCAGGATTTTCCCGACGGTCATTTATTCTTTCCCCCAGAGCCAGTATTCCTCGCTTCCTCAGGTTCAGCACGGAGCAGATATAGAAACCTGGCAAGAAACCTTATCTTGCTGTGATTTTGACCATGGGAGGTGTCAATGGACTAATCGGGTAGGAGAGGTGTCAACGGACTGATGTGATATTAGTAGTTGAGAATTCCCGGGAATCTCTCGGGCTCATTGGTTTCGATCCCAATGTAAATGGATATGTGAGTACTGTGACATGGACTGTAGAATACACGTCGGACTTGAAATTTGAAGCTGTAAGGTTGGATCTTTGAGTATTTTTGTGGGAATAGCAGAGTCTATTCCCACTTCGCGACTTGAGATCATAAACCAAAACAGCGGCAAAAACGTCGCCAGAGAAAATGGAATCGGTTGAAATCTCAAGCCCTGCAGGGATAAGCTCATTCCTCCACTCCCATCACAAAGTTGACATTGAGCCCGTGACATACTGGAAATTCTACCGTCTGTTCAAACCAGCTTGGAGCTCAGAGACTCACTACTCCTGTGTTGATACCTGATCTTCCGACTTTGTTCTTGCCTCTGAAACGGATTCACGGGGATAAAATCAGAAAAACTCTTGATTATCTTCTTCGACATGGGCTGATTTGGGTGACTCCATCCCTTCACCCCCTCGAACTCCGTTAGTTGCATGATGGGCGTCATACGGTGAGTTCTGCTATCAATACTATCACGATAATTGCAACTATTGTATCTCCATCTTTCCCGTATCCTGGCCTCAGTTCAGCTCCCGAGCTCGTTGACGAGTCGGGGTTTGAAAGTTCCGCTATCAACCCCTCCTCCTGACGCCGGCAGTATTGCCCTATCATTCGACCTCACGGGGGTAGATGTTGATCAGGACAATATATTGTTTCATTCTCGAACAGATAACTGAACACCAGCTAAAGCTACCGATACTTCCCCTGATGAAATCATTGTCATGGAGCTTCACTCCACTCGCTATATCCTGTACGTTGATGGTGTGAGGAAAAGTTTGCCCATTTCTGTTTATGCACTAGGAATTCGAGTAGTACAAAACTAGAGAGAAGAGGAGATACTGCGCCTCACGGTCTCTTGATGTTTTTTTCCATGAACCTCAGGGCTGTAATTTCCGAATTCATGCTACGTCTAATAGAGATCTTCTCTCCATTCTAAAGTCGAGAATAAAGGCTAAACGGATATCAGTAGGGTCTCATCAATTTCCAATATATCTACCATCAAGACTGTAAAACAGTGCTGTTCGTAAAACGAGAGATACATGTGGAACAATCCAAGGACTGACGCGAGTCCCTGATGACCACCCTAGTCCCGTTTCTCCTCAGGGCTCCCGTTTAAGACAGAAAACTTATGCATAAAAGGAGGCGCATTCGTTAACTCTTTCCCACATTTGAAGCTACACACCAAGGATAACAAGACCCGCGATCCGTCAAATGAACTTCCTCAGAATCTCCGCGCTTCTGGTGGCGGTATGCTCCGTGGTGTCAGTAGTGAGGTGAGCATCGTTTATTGCCAGATCCAAACCCTCTTATATTTCACATACGTGAAAATACAGGTCTCTTCCCCTAGAATGGAATCGTGAGAAAAGGGTCGTAAAAAATGGGATGACAAACTGCTTTTTTAATGGCGTGAGTGGGAGCCCAAGCTGATTTATTCGGGCGAACTAATTTTTTTTTGACCTCGATGCAGTGCTGAGTTGAGGGCTTGTTGTTACTTTTCCCTAAGGTTCACAGGCGTGATGCTGCTCTCCCGGCGAGTCGGTTGTTCTCAATGTGCAATGTATAGCACATGTAGAGAGAAATGCTTGTTGAATTCCACATTAAGTTGGAACAGCTCTTCTTAGATCCTTGTAATTTACATCTGATTGATACATACAAATCTTATCGTTCCAACATCGATGCAATCATGGATACGTAGATCGACCGAGGAGTGGACACACGATCCACCGAATGTAGTAATAAATTGAACGTTACGTCAAGGATGCCCGATAGGGTTGGGTTTAGGTTCTACCCTCGTTGATCCAAAAGTTGAAATTCGCTTGCTTGCCTACTCCCACTGTCGGTATTAAGAGGTACAATATCTGTTCCTTGTCAGTGTCTGTATACACACCGTCATGGCTGTATTCAATTTACATCACACTGCGCCTCAGTCATCGCCCTACACTGAGCGGTCAGCATTATGCATTAGCTCTTGTACGAGTATGTCATTTCTCGAATACCATGTTGTTCTGCAATCATCTCGAAAGCGGTCGAGTGGCAGTTATGATACATGCTGGGTTTGAATCGCGGGAGATTGTTTGATAGCATCTCTGATATGCACCTTTATGCTGTTCCAAACCACCAAAAGATAATCTACGTACATACTCAAATTTTTATCACATATGAACATCATTCCAATATCTATCAACCTTTACTCTAATATTTTTATCGCACACAAAATTCCGATATATATCAATTTTACCTAAGGGTCTCAAATATACTACAAAGGTGGCTTCTGTATCTCACTTGGTATTATATAGCACGGGGTGGCTGTTGTAGCGAGATCGGCCCAGAATGCGATATTGTTATGAGGAGCTGTATATGTCGACAGATAGAAGTAGCGGGTACGGACATGACTGTGCCCGAGGAAGCTCCGTTACCTCCAGGCTCGAGGGCTGTCCTTCGTAACCGTACACTTTACGGTGTTTTTGCAGGTATACTCTGTACACTTATGACCATAGAAGGCCAGGTTATGGCCTTGACAGTCACGATAGCCATATTGACGACTATATATACGCTTTTCCTGCCAAGTTACATCTCTGAAAGTCAGGTAATTCTCCTTTTATAGCTTTAAACAAGAACCATAAGGGAAAAGGGATGATAGTGGGTCAACCAGCATACTATGCACTCAAGTACTCCGTACAAGGGTGTACCTACAAAAACACCGTAAAGTGTACGGTTTACGAAGGACAGCCTTTGAGCCTGGAGGTACCGGAGCCTCCTCGGGCACAGTCATGTCCATACCCACTACTTCTATCTGTCGACATATACAGTTTCCTCATAACAATATCGCATTCTGGGCCGATCTCGCTACAACAGCCACCCCGTGCTATATAATACCAAGTGAGATACAGAAGCCACCTTTGTATTATGTTGAGACCCTCAAGTAAAATTGATATATATCGGAATGTTTGCGGGTGATAAAAATATTAGAGTAAAGATTGATAGATATCGGAATGATGTTCACATGGTGGTAAAAAAATTGAGTATGTACGTAGATTATTTTTTTCGTGGTTTGGAACAGCATATACCTTGGTCTGCAGTGATAAATTTCTCTTTTACCGACGATTTCCTCTAAAAGACACAAGACATCGATATCAACGAATCTCTAACGATTTAGCAGTGTGCTTAAGTCTACGGGCTCCCCGACTCCCTTAATCTACCCCGTGCGGTTCCAAAATAGATGTGGGGCTCTCGTCCATCCGTCTCAATCTTGCTTCAATTGGAAATTATCCATCAATAATCTGCCTGTGGCACAGGTTTCTCTTCCTTGTGCTCGATGAAAGGCAGATCCATTCTGCAGATGGATATTGCTTTACTCCTCCCACCCAGATTAACTGTACGCAAACTTCAAAATGAGGATCCTAATCGTCTACATCTTTACGGTTCTGATTGCGGTTATGGAGAGGGTCAGTGTCCGCCGTCAAAGCTCTTCAGTGTGGACTAATTTGTAAACCACCGGTATTCCAGGTCCTGAAGGGATTATGATCGATTGACCGGGCCCAAACAAAGTATTAGGAAAAACTCTGATATCCCGTGATTCTCAACCCACTCATAAGAGATGCTAACACTGGACTTGATTTGATCTTCGGTCTATTTCTGATTATGATCATCGCAGATACACAGCCGGAGAGTGGATACACCCCAATCGTTCAAAATTGTACATCCACCTCTCCCCAAATTTACGGTATGATGGATGCTGTGATTGCGAGATGCGGCGACGGGAATTGTACCATCATAACAAAGCACGACCCCGAGGGACTAAATCCGTTGGTAAGTGACAAGGCTAACGTTCTATTTAAAAAGGTGTTTCCAAATGCCTGGCTGGTAAGCGCCATCTACCCTTGAAGCTCATCAGAGAAAATATGGCGACAACCAATCCCGGTCAGTTCGTGGCCAGTTTTGGGTCAAACACCATCCTCAATATTGTCAATCTTCTGTCGGGGGCTATCTTCTACGGTAAGTATATTCTTTTCACGATCGCGGTCGGGCACTGACGTTCAACTATTACTAGGAGTATACGCTGTCTTGCTTTGTGCTGGTATAGCTGTATTGTGGTATGTCCCAGTAATACACGCTCTGTCCTTCCGAATTAGGGACCTTATTGTGTCCCTCTAGTCGCCGCGAAGGACATGTGAAGGCGAGAATCTGGCTGCTGTTAAGCATCGCGACGATGTTTATCTTGACATCCTTCTGTTTCTGGAGTAATGTGGCAATCACCTTTGCAGGGATACAAGAAGTTCTCGTCAATAACGTCGAGCAACCTTATCAACTCAAAGTACTTGCATTCTCGAATAAATTTCAAGTTCTGAGCTCAGTTGCGGAAGTAATGGTCCCTCTCGAGGTCAGTATCTGAGTTGAACCCAAACACTATTCCTGTTAATACTTCCATGATAGATTGTTATCGGAGATTCCATTGTTCTTTGGAGAGTTTGGGCACTCTTTGCTGGTAATCGAAAGGTGGTCCTTATTCCATTACTATTTCTTATTGGATCAGCAGGTGAGTAGCATTCTTTTATTATGGCCTATCTCTCAAATACTCCACACAAAGTGTGCTCGTTGGCATTCTTGGGCTGTTTTGCTCAGCATGATTGGCCCGCTCTTTACCCAGAGACGTGCAATTCAATTGAAATCTCCGCATTTGCTCTTTCGATGGCGACAAACGTTTTGGCCACGATTCTTATTGGGTATAAATTCTGGTGCGTATAAGAATTTGTAGCCTCATCATGGATTAAACTCTGAAGCGACCTAGGTCTTACCGCCAGACAGTCGGGTATTATCTTCAGGAATTCAACATTGCCAGGCGCCAAGCTCGTGCTGAAAAAGTTTTGATTCTCCTTCTCGAATCCGGCATTATTTATTCTGTCTTATGGGTAAGTTCCATGTAGCTACCACGAAAGCATGCAGATTTGAAACAGGTCATAGATAATTCAGCTCGTCGAGATACTACAGCCTCCCCAGCCAACTTTTTCTAGGAAAATAGCTCAACAATTTTTCACCGCTATGAGCATCCAGTTCATGGTATGTTCACCTCGTTTTTCATTACTCAAAGACTCTTGGTTTGAACAAAGCGAATTTTTAGGGTATCTATCCGACGTTACTTATCGTCCTCGTTTATCTTCAACGGTCCATGTGGGATTCGTATGGCAAGTCTACGCTGCTTGTTAGCTCTTCTACCGCCGAGGAGCCTAATGGGAGCCGGAGCACACTGGTCGGGAAGACGTCGTGAATTGTACACCACCGTCATCGATCCATCAGTTTATCCAATAACTTCCGTAACTCGTTCATTTATTCTTTGCATCACTGTTTCTGCTAACGGTTGTAGTAAATACACCTTTCCTTGGAATTCAGATAGAGTTTGACAAAGCACCTTCGTCCTGTACCTACTAACACGAAATGAGTTGGAAGTACTGATGAAAACGCGATGCATGGTGAAGATACTTCCGAAATTAACAGTGTTTTTGCGGCCATCCCCGCAATTTTCCGTGGCCCGGTGTCAGTGTTGGAAGATCGCAGTTATGGTCGCCACGGCCTTGTAGAATTCACGTCCTGATGGGTTATCAGATCTAGCCGAGCTTTGCCGACGTTTGTGACAGGATACGGCTAATCTGAACCTCTTAGTCTCCCATTCGTACAGTGTATCTTTCTCAGTAATGGCTACCTTTACAGGCTTAAGGTCGCAATGGTCGGTCGCTTCGTCACGGGAAAGTCTCAGGTCCGGCGATTTTACCAACACTGCCTCGTAATACTCATACTCAACGGCTCAGTCGGGGTATCAATATACCAATGGCTGTCCTCCGCCATACATCTTGATAGCCGGTTTGTATTCGGTGATTTTATAGTGGGTCAAAACGGCTGGGGTCATGGCTGTAATGATGAAGAGAAACGGAGACTCGGATTGAACTCAAAGAGCGGAAGAATGTCGCTCGCGGACCAATAGCCTGCAAGCCTGTAGTGTTGTGCGGGCTCGGCCTTAAGCTTGAACCCAACCAAGCGGTAGGGCTTTGTAGACCTTATGGCTGTGACTTAAAATTTCGGAAGCCCAAGCCCACCTTAGTCAGGGATTTGATTAATATGTAAAATTCTTTTCCGTGAGGTTACTGAACAGGCTGGAATTGAGAATCTATATATCAGAGGCAGTGAAAAGGGCAATAACAGCGGCAAGGGGTAGTTTGACCGAATTCACGTTCAAAATTTGGCGGAAAGAAGAGAAAGCCCCGACAGTCTCACCGTTTGTTGTTGTTTCGGATGATGAGCACTAAAGTACTGAAACATGGCCCATCAAGTCTCCACCGTTCAGCCCGCACCATCTCGAAACTGTACGGGCACAGCAAGGCTGCTGTATTGGTTGGGAAGATTCGCCCGCGGGTGCTGTTATTTCACGGACGGGAACTATAAAGAGAGTGTCTCACCAACTGATTCACCTCATCAAAAATCGATATTCGACCCAAGAAAACTCCATGCAGCTCCAAAGAGGACCCCCGAGAACCTTGTTGCTTCTGGTTGTTCTATGCACCGTGCTGTCAGGCGTAAAGTAAGCTATGTCATTCTACTTTCGAGTATCACGACCACTTATGTGAAAGTGCAGATCTGCTCCAGTGAAACTGAAGGATTTGTCTGAGTCGGAAGTACACACAACAATGGCGGCATACAGCTGGCCGTGGTGTAGCAATTGCCTTATGAATGTGAGTAACACATTCTCCAATTTGTGTGGCTCAGGTTGCAATCCAAACTTCAACTTATGTCAGTGTTGCAGTGCTGTTGAAGGCTGATGTTACGTTGTCCTGTTCAACTTGATACAACTCATGCTATATTTACAGATTCATAATATAATGTAGAATTTGTTCTTTTTCAGACTGGAAACAGTCCCATCATTCTCAACATGATGGACTGTTAAGCAGGCCTCCAATGATCCGCCAAAAATGTCGGCTGACACTTTTCTATCCTCAGTTTTAGCATCTGCAGCTTTTATTTTCTCATTTTTATGTCTCTTACTATTGGTTCAATCTTCCTGCATTATGGTAATGAATATACATTCAATAGTTCATATAAACCCAATCAAATAAGAAGTGAGAGTGGGTTTACCCTTTGGAGGTAATCAATTCTGGATGGAGGTAGAAGTGGGAAAGCAAGTGGGTAGTTGAAAGAATGTATTCAGCCTGACTGCTGCAAAGTCTTGCTTTCCCAGCATTTCTCAAACACTCCCTTACCTCAGTAAAACACCACATGCCTGCCAGCTCACATCTCCCATCATCAACAGCTGTCACAGCCAAGTCCATCATGACTAGACAACCCACTTCTGTTCCTATCACCTATTCTCCCTGATTCTGACTCACTCATCATTCCTCCCCCACTTCCCTCCCCTTGGTTCTGATTCATCCCTACTCTAGATCAGACCTCTTTGCATAGTATATAACCTAGATAGCATTCACCTGGTCCCTCATCTTGACCTCTTGTTGTTGGGACCAGGTGCACTCCTGTACATCTTGCACTTACAGAATACTAACTCTTGTCATTGGGACCAGCATTGTTACTGCCTTCACTGAGGGAGAAAGAAAATGCAGGCCCCACCAAGCATAATGTGGTTGACATGTGGACCAGACTGCCTCAGAGTCAGCAACCATACTGTGCCAGCGAAGAGCAATGCTGAGATCCCTTATGAAGGCAATACAAATCAGAATCAATAAGTCAAAGATGTGTGATGCTTACCTATAAGATACTCCTGATAATTACACCAATTAGTTCAGCTCCAGCAACGGTAATTGACATGGTGGACAAAGTAGTCAATGTGTGGGCCCTGAGGCAACATAATTGACTCTCTCAAAATAATTGTTTATGAACCAAATTTATGTTTCTATCTATGCTACTACAATACAGACGGAGTAAAACAATACTTATGAGAGTGGCGGCCACCGTTGGCAGTGATGGTGGTGGTAGCTTACAAAGAGTAATGAAATTCAAACTTCGACACATGGCCAATACCACTTTGCAAATCTCGGGGGGCCCACTTCATGTGACTATTTACAAGATGCCGGCGGCACAGCCCACTACTGTTGAACACTACAATGCAGTATAAATAATAAGGTGTAAATGGAACAAGACTTACATTGCAGTATGCTATGAACCAGCAGAGGGCCACAACAGCAGACCAATTCCAAGAGAAATTTAATACTTCCTTTGTAAAAGCTGCAAAGTCCTCCTGCCTTCTCCTTCACCCAAACGTGGATGGTTTCCTGCATAGTAGGAATGTAAACATTTGTTTTTGAGGTCTAAGAACATGGCAGTATGCATCCTTTTTCTAAGTTGTGGCCACCACCTCATCAATATTCCCCCAAAACCAGCAATTTTCAATCACACAAAGGATTTCATAGTTAGTTAAGACATAGAGCATTCTAATGGTAGAGGAGCTCACCTCACCTCAGAATCACCAGTTGAAGTTGGCCAAGATGTAGAAGTATATCTGGGACAGTTATTGAGGGCCTAGCATGTATTGGTATAACTTCCAATCTGTGGGCTTAATCACTCCTCCTTTCTTCCTTGCAAAAATTAATACCCCTAGCTGTTGCAGTCATGCAGTATGTTGCCTTGGATCTGAAATTTGAAGATCCACCAGAAAGCATATATGAGTCTATTGCAACATCCATATGCCAAGCTCTGCTACAAAAAGTGAGCAGAAACTTAAAGCACTATAAGGTAGAGAGACTCACTTTAGTATTGGTGGAGGTAGGCTTATTTTAAGGCAGTAGTTTAGAGCCAAGTGTGGTTGGGTGTAAAATCCTGAATGTCACAAAGTGTGTACCACTCTTATTTTCCTATGGTCTCTTTTCCTTTCTCTACGATACATGATACTATCCTTGTTTCATCTCTTGAGTCTATTTTCATTCCATTGCTTTCTGTCACCTTCCGCTATGTTCTATCTGTTTCTGCATGATACCAGGTCACGACATCATAGGTCACATGCCAGGTAGTATATATAGGACGACTTGTCACCTAGTCCCCCATCTTGACCTCTTTGTCATTGGGACTAGGTGTGTATTTGTACTCTGTAGAATACCGAGCTGTATTGATCATCTTTGTCATTGGGACTAGTCTTCGACTGTTGAGCCTCTGCTCCAGTCTCTGTGTGTTTACCACCGGCGCTTCACCACATTAGGTCAAGATCCTTTACTGCACAGGCACCCTTCTGATAAGGCTGTCCCTGCAGGCTGTACTGTTCTGTCACGTCTCCGACATTTAGTGCATCGAGACCCAAATCTGAAGAGGAGAAAATCGACTGTACTGCATTACCACACGCATACGACGTTGCTGATAACGAGCACGTATACCTAGCCACCGATGGAGAGTGGGACAGCTGTGACCAAAACCCGTGTCCTAATGCACTCGCAAACTCTATTTCCAAACCGCAAAACTTATACGACAATGACGGTAGTATCCTCGAATTTGGCTGTTTTATCCCAGTACTCCCACCGCTACCATCAACCCTGCTTCCAGTTCTTCCAGTTAACCCCAGTCTATCCAGAACCCCCGGACACTCTAGGCCTGGGTCCTGTGTAGGTCAACACTCTAGACCCACATTACGTACTTCCCCCACAGCTTCTCCCGCACCAGCACCACTACCTGTACCTCGTTATCGCGCCTTCTACGCGGATTACATGGTTTAAGCAATTTTGCCGAACTTCTGTGGATGTTCTAGCTGCAGAAGTAAGGAAATTGAGTACTAGAGAGAGGCTCGATCTGCTAGTAAGAGACTAGGCGCAACCAGACTCTGCTATATTCATGATAAAGAATATACTGTGAGCAAGGGAGAGCCAGGGCATACTTCTGAAAACTGTAGGAAGCCTGTGCATCTGCAGAAGTGACGAGAACGTTTGTTCCCCACACTGACCTGCGCTGAGGTCGATCAAGAGCAAGATGGAAGGAGGAATAAAACAATGAGCAAGTAGGAAGTCAACTACTCGACGGTGAGACAATAAACAGGAAGATCCGAAGTGACTTCCGAAGTGCCAGAGACTACCGCAGGATGGCTGATAAGCAGCATGCTGGTTGCATGGTGCTGTACCTGAGCATGACAAGAGTCACCCAGAGAATTCCGAGGCATTGGAAGTATGACTAGCCTACTTTGGCAACAGAAGTTTGACATGCCAAAACTATATACTGTGGCTAAAGAAGTATAACGAGAACCATAGAGTCTCTTCTGCTACAACAGAATGAGTACTAGCAGGAGGAGTATAGGAGAGGCGCCAGGAGTACGAAGTGACTCCGATGCTAAAAGATAACAAGAGCACTCAGGGTTGGATGGGCTGCATGGCACACAACTGATAACCCAGGAATTGGAAATTGATGCTCAGACAGCTCAGCGAACTCATCCGTGAGGATGCAACGATTCTGAGAAGACACAAGAGCTACAATATCCCTTACTGAGCGGCGGATACTACTGCGGAAGTAGGGAAAAGAGTACCAAGCAGATAAAAGTATTCTGCTGAAGCACGACTATCGACTGGCTGAAGTAGTAGAAACACTTCTAAGGTGGTAGCAGAGACTAGTGTGTACCCCTGATCTAGAGCAGGGGTGCAGAGAGACACCACATGGTGCACAAGACAAATTAGTAAAAAGCGAGTTTCCAAAGAAGCACGCAATACTTGCGCAACATGACTCAGAACTGAGATATGCAATCAGATATATCCTAGTTGGAGTATTCACCTGCGGAGAATAATACACAAATTCTCTCCCAATAGCCCAGGAAAGGCAAGCTTTCCTTATACTGCCTAGATATAGTACCAATAGTGAAAATATGGTATGGGTAAATAATATTTTATAGCAGTAGTGTATATAAGGACAGAGGTTTTCATGAAGAATCCTCAAGGAAAAACCCACCAATTCTGCCACTGCACCATTAGAGGCTGGTCAGCAGAAGGGCTAACTTCATAGAGAGAAACAAGACCTAATAAAGAGACCTTTGCTTTGTATTGGTGTTTAGAATCTCAGTGCTTGAACTGTTGAGTTGTTCTGAAGATCCGCTGGGGTCGCGACTTAGTAGTTTTCTGTTCTGCTGAGGCTGAGTCTGCTGGGGCCAGTTACTGTCTGTTCTGCTGAGGCTGAGTCCGCTGGGGCCAGTCACTGTCTGTTGAGCTTCTGAGGATAGTACATTCACGTTTGCTGGAACGGTTTTACTTCTGAAGTAGTTTGTTGTGGGTTTCTTAGCATTTAGGACGTATCTGGCATCTCTATTCTGTTATCTCCCTCATATCCAATACAATAAAAACCTTATAAAAAGACCAAATTTGTCAGAGCCTCTGGCAGGATTTGAACATAAGAGATACGAGACTTTAGCTTCAGAACCTAGTGCTTTTTGTGCAGTTTAAGCTACGGATGGAACCTTCGATCAACGTCGAACCAGTCCTCGCAAAACTAAACACATAAGTCCACTTCTGAGGTTGTTGTTTGTGGTGTTTGTTGGGTTTTGGGTTGGTCTTCAGATTGGCCCTTGATCTAGCTTCGCTATATCTGCTCCCTCAGATCCCCACCACACTTAGCAGTTTTATTGTGAACCCTCTGTACCCCCATCTGTTCCTGTCATCAGTTCCAGGACTGTCTTCTCTGCACTGAATCCTGTTACTACCCCCAGAACCCCAGCTCCAGTACCACAACTGCCCACTCCACCCCCAATTATAAACAACGAACAACTCGCCCATCTATTAGAGGGCCTAAACACCGTCACCAATGCCCTGCTAACGCAGTCAACTCGCTCAAAGGATGTCATCAGTAAACCCGAGGCATTCAAGGAAGAGAAGGGGCACAATGCCAGACGATGGCTCAATCAGTTTGACAACTGGGCAAAGGAACAGTCCAACCTGGTCAACAATGATCCGAAGAAGATCCGAGCAGCCCTGAATCTGATGATATCCAAGGCCGGTGATTGGGCAAATCAATTCCTAACCAAATCGAACAACCCTGCCAACACCGACCCGATCTTCAACAGCAGATGGGCTGATTTCACCACTGCATTTAGAGCCCATTTCTCTTCCATCGATGAGGAAAAGCAGGCGCTGGCTCAGAGTCTTGAGGCAAGGACGGAATGAGTCCGTCTCTGACTATGCACAGGCGTTCACGGAGCTGGCAAGCCTTACCAAACTCTCGGACTATGACCAGCGTCAATACTTTGTAGAAGGGCTTACGCTAGAGATGTGGAAATTGGTAGGGCTGGCATCAGCAGTTGCTACAACTGAGCCAAGGGATCTTAGCGAACTCATTGCTAGGGTGAATAAATTGGATATCAGCATTAATAACCCAGCCTTGAACATTGGAAGAGGAGGTGCTCGAGCACAGTCCGGTAGTGGAGGAGGAAGGGATCCAAATGCGATGGACGTCGACACTACCTCGACTTCGACCTGAAGGACAGGCATGAGGGAGGAGTTTTTGAGACAAATGAGGAACAGGTGTTTTGGCTGTGGCGGCCTGCACCTCAAGAAGGACTGCAATCATGCACAAGGTGCTATGTGCAACTACTGTAAGAGGGCAGGTCACTTGGAACAGGTTTGCCAGGACAAGTTCATGGGAAAGGAAAGGGGGAGAGGACTAGCTGGAAGGGGTCGCCCACGGATCACAGCGGCTAGCATGGAGGAAGACTTCTCACTCTTCGACGAGGAAAGGGGGAGCCAGCGGTCCCAGAATGACCCCATGGTCACTGTCACATCCACTTCATCCTCGATGCCCAGCAACTCAACCGCAGCCCCAGACAATCAGGGACAACTCACTGCCCAGATTGCGCAGCTCAACAGCCTTCTGTCTGGCCTCAGCTCCATTGTCAACAAGCCGCAGGGTTTTTAGAGAGGACGCCTGTCTCAGCCACAACAAGAGCGTCCTGGAAACCGAGTGTAGTATGCCCACCTTCGAATTACGATTCTATATCTTCATGTACCATAAACTTGACCCGCAAATGTACACCTATGTCATCACATTTCCAATGAATGACGTTGTTTTGAGCCAGTTATATGAACAAACTAACTCAAAAAGACGCTATATGCGAGTGGGGTTCTGGCGTTGTTGAAGGTTCCGCACAGAGAAATCTGATTAAACTCTATATACACCAAATAATAGACTTAGAACGTAGTCTAGAACAGGGTATGAGGTTATATAAGTTCAGGTGTGGACAGAGACAGCAAAAACAGAGCCAGAACGATGTCTATAGAAGACTCGAACCGATATATGACAGAACAGAACAGAACAG
>MU127980.1:0-35430 GCA_014904975.1 Marasmius fiardii PR-910 | reverse complement strand
TATAGAAGGTCCTACATGTTTCGGACTATCCCATAGCTCTTAGTCTGAAGAGTAATCATCTTATATACCCACAAACTATAATAGCATTTGAAGCCTATCAGTAGTCTGTTGATATTAGACACTTCATATAACAGTGTACTGCTTTAACTGGCTGCTCGGGGCTCACACCAGTTCTTATATAGCCATGTTATCTTTGTCCTGTGTTCAGGATGTGGCAAATTCAGTTTATATTGGGTACTTAGCGTTACTGTCATTACACTGAGTATGTGTGAAGATTGAGAATGGGAGACTACAAATGACAGCAGTAGCCATGGTGAATAGTGGAGCGACAGGCTTATCCATGAGTAGGAGGTTTGCAGAGGAGAAAAACCTATGGAGGCTTCGGTTAAAGAAGCCGATACAGGTGTTTAATATCGACGGTACCCTTAACCAGGCAGGCAGCATATGGGAATTTACACAGTTGGCGATAACGGTGGATGGGCATAAGCATTGAGTAGACTTCCTGATCACAGATTTAGGTGAGGAGGACGTGATATTGGGGTTACCTTGGTTGAGGCAGTTGAACCCAGAGATAGACTGGTCAAGAGGGTTGTTATCGATTAGGACCCACAGGGTAACAGTGGAAGATGCACCAGACAGAGAAGGGGAAGCAATTAGTGGAACAACTCTTGGTGAAGAGGATACTTGAGATGATGCAGCAAGGGAAATGCTGCATCAGGGCAAGGGAGGTAGAGAACAGGTGGAGACAGTACTGGAAGAGGAGGAGAAACAACCACAACTCTGCGTCCTCAAGGCCAACCGAGCACTTCATCGGAATTCACTTAGGCAGGGGATTATTAGGGATGTTAAAGAACAGGTTTGGATCGCAGCAGGGTACACTTACTCCCAGCAACTCGCAGAAGCGGCACAGAAACTCAAGCCGAAGAAAACATTTGAGGAGATGGTCCCTGACCATTATCGGGAGTACAGCAAGGTCTTCTCAGAACAGGAATCGGAACGGCTACCGGCGCATAAGCCCTGGGATCATGCCATCGAGTTCACCCCTGGGGCTCCAGAGTCACTTCGTACAAAAATTTACCCCATGTCCCTGGTGGAACAGGAAGAACTTGACCGGTTTATCGAGGAGAACCTACAGAAAGGGTACATCCGACCTTCCAAGTCACCTATGGCATCTCCTGTGTTCTTCGTAAAGAAGAAAGATGGAAAGCTACGGTTTGTACAGGACTATCGACGGCTCAACGAGTTTACGGTCAAAAACCGAACACCACTCCCACTAGTATCGGACATCATCAACCGACTCTGCAATGCAAATTTGAGAAAACTGAGGTGGAATACTTAGGTTTGTTGATAAGCAAGGGGAGGATATGTATGAATCCAGTGAAGGTAGCTGCAGTACGGGATTGGGCCACACCAAAATCAGTATGCGACGTCCATGGATTCCTAGGATTCGCCAACTTCTATAGGCACTTCATCCAGGACTTCTCAAAGATCGCACGCCCACTCAACGACTTAACGTGCAAGGACGTTCAGTTCAACTGGGGAACACAACAACAGGCAGCTTTCAAAAAATTATGGACAGTGTTTGTCTCTGCACCTATTCTTGCCTTATGGGATCCAGATAAACCAACTCAGATAGAGGTGGATGCTTCTGGCTATGCTACAGGGGGAGTCCTCATGCAGCAGCAGGAAGACAGTACATGGCACCCAGTAGTGTACCCCTTAGCTTCGATGCAACTGGCAGAAAGGAATTACCAGATCTACAATAGGGAAATGTTGGCAATCATAGAGGCGCTGAAGGACTGGCGTTATTTCTTAGAGGGCCTCCGTGATGAGTTCGAGATCATCTCTGATCATAGTAACTTAGAATATTGGCGAACCACACAGGACCTCACACGACGCCAAGCTCGCTGGTCCCTCTACCTATCCAGATTCAACTTCCAGCTAGTACACCATGCAGGGAAAAGCAATACTCAGGCTGACGCACTATCACAAATGTCACACCACCGCATTCAAGATCACGAGGACAACCGGCAACAGATTGTGCTCCTGCCCAACCGGTTTCACAAGATAGTGGTCTCTACCCTGGTCAACCCCCTGGAAGGACGGATTTGTCGAGCGTCAGAGAGAGAAGCAGAAGTGCTAGAAGGATTGAGGAAACTGAAAGAGGGGGGCCTGAAGAGATTAGCAAACGGATTACCAGAATGGGAGGAAGATAACGGTTTGGTCTACCATCACAGCAGAGTCTATGTACCCCCAGACAAGGAACTGCAACGAGACATCCTTCAACAATGTCATGACTCCCCATCGGCAGGACACCCAGGACTCCATGCAACTTATGACTTGGTGACATCTCACTTCTGGTGGCCAACAATACGGTTGTTCACAGAGAAGTATGTAGAGGGGTGCAACACCTGCGCATAGAAAAAGTTACAGCGGCATCCACGGGCAGTAACCCATCCACTGGACATACCAACAGGAATCTGGGAGGAGGTAGGAGTAGATCTGATCACACAATTGCCAAAGTCAGACAGATACGACGCTATTTTGGTTTGCACAGACTTATTCAGCAAGCAGATTCACGCTATCCCCTGCATGACCAGCATCACCGCAGAAGAGGTAGCAGACCTCTACTATCGAGAGATTTTCCAACTTCACGGGCTACCTTTACGCTTTGTGTCAGATCGTGGGCCCCAGTTTGCAGCGATGGTTATGAGGAAGCTTCTGAAGCAGTTGGGTATCAAGAGCGATTTGACATCTGGATATCACCCACAGGCAAATAGACAGACAGAGCAGGCCAACCAAGAAGTGGAGAAATACCTCCGACTATATGTGGGGAGGAGACAGACGGACTGGGCAAAACACCTTCCAATGGCAGAGTTCGTCATTAACTCCAAAACTCACTCTGCACATGATCTCTCCCCATTTGAGGCAGTATACGGATACCAGCCCCTATTCAACATCCCAGTGGGACAACGTACAGGGCAGAAGGACATAGATGAACAGATTGAAGTATTGAAGGAATTGCAGAAGGACATGCAGGCAGCACTGGAAACGGTGAAGAAGGAACAGAAGGCAGCATATGAGAAGGGGAAGAAAGAAGCTCATGTGTTCAAGGTTGGAGACTACGTATGGTTGGACGCCAAAGATATCGAGCTGAAAACACCAAGCCACAAACTCTCAGACTGACAGTTAGGGCCATTCAAGGTATTGGAACATATAGGAGACCTGGACTACCGTTTGAAGCTTCCTTGGGGGTGACATCGAATCCATCCAGTCTTCCACGTCGATAAACTTTCTCCCTGGCACGGCAACAATATCAATGGACAACATCCATTGCAACCTGGACCGATAGAGTTGGAGGAGGACAGAGCAATAGGGGAGTATAATGTGGAGAAAATCCTCAACAGCAGAATTCATAGAGGAAAATTACAATATGAGGTAAAATGGAAAGGCTGGGATGAAGGACATATCTCCTGGGAGCCAGCAGAAAATGTGAAGAATGCTCAGGAACTAGTAGAGGAGTTCCATTCAGAACATCCAGATGCAGTGGGGGAGTCAGATATACCGACGCCAAAGAAGAAAAAGAAAAAGTTAAAGCGATAACCATCGAGGACGATGGTCTTAGAAGGGGGGTAATGTCACAAAGTGTGTACCACTCTTATTTTCCTATAGTCTCTTTTCCTTTCTCTATGATACATGATACTATCCTTGTTTCATCTCTTGAGTCTATTTTCATTCCATTGCTTTCTGTCACCTTCCGCTATGTTCTATCTGTTTCCGCATGATACCAGGTCACAACATCATAGGTCACATGCCAGGTAGTATATATAGGACGACTTGTCACCTAGTCCCCTATCTTGACCTCTTTGTCATTGGGACTAGGTGCATATTTGTACTCTGTAGGATACCGAGCTGTATTGATCATCTTTGTCATTGGGACTAGTCTTCGACTGTTGAGCCTCTGTTCCAGTCTCTGTGTGTTCACCACCAGCACTTCACCACACTGAAAAGATAAAAATGAGTATACATACTTGAGTCTGTTGTGGGTGTAGTATGGGAGTACAGCAAGTCAGTAGTTTATTTTGCTCCTATAGGGCCTCTCATCACCCAGCCCTGGTGTCAGGTTATTAGCCCAATATCTGACCAAGAATAAAAAAACTAGGTGTACTAGTAGGCTTAACCAATCCAAATTTCCAACAGAAATTATATTCAAGAATCCAACTTGAACTTCTAGATTATAGTAAAGTTAAAATGACAATGCATTGATAGTCCAAACCTGAATCTATCAAACTTCTTTATATCTGTCTATATCAGGAAGGGCTTGAGCTTGAGACAGGGGAGCAGTTTCAATAATAGCCTTCAGTGGAAATCAGAACTAAGAGGTTTCTCAGTCTGGCTGAAAACCAACATCTTAGTTTATCACTGTACTTAAAGGCTAGTATTCAATTCTCAAATTTGTTTCTTCATTCACAATTTCTGGGTGTTGAGCAATGCCTCAGTCATTCAATCTTATGTTGAACAGCAAATGTGTTTAACTGTAACTTAAAAGATTGGAAGGATCAGGCATATAGTAAGCCTGGAATGCACACCCCACCAAATCAGCTTATAAACTGGCCACATAGTCTTTTGGACTTGATGCCTGCTCTACTGAGGCAGGCTTGAATTGACTAGTAGATGACTGTATATAAGTCTTCCATTCATAGTAAGTAGTAATGAAGTGATTAAGATAAACTCGGCTTCAGGCAGATCACAGATATTGGGGTCAAAGCAACTGAGGGTGAGGGGGATGAAAGGTGTATATATGTATACATACAGTAACAATATGTTCTGGAACATGGTGGTGGATCAGGGGGGATTAATACACATTATCATTCTAAGTCAGGGATTTAAAGAGAAGTGAAAACAATAGGAAAGTGAAAACAATGATATAGGGATGGTTACTTGCCCCCTTAGCTGGAGCCAGGTCTTTATCCTGGATGGTACATCCAGTCTTCATCATCAGGCTGTATGAACAACTTGGAGGAAAGCAGCTCTTCAGCAATGGTATCACTATGCCAGCTTTTACTGAGGTATCACGTGATTCTTGCAGGGTCATATCACTGGCACTGCTGACAGTGCTGTTCCCCATCTCCCATCATGATTCATCCTTGTATCCCATACTTTCATTACCCTTTGGTCTCAAAACAAACAATATTCTGAAGAGTCAGCTCAATGCACTATCTGATACAGTGACCAGAGGTTGAGATGCCAACTCAGTAGTGCTATGCCCATTACCCACTTTGCCAAATTCTTCGAAATACATATGATGAATGAGTATATGCAGGGTATGTTATCATATACCCCAAGACTCAGTTTGACTGAATTGATCATCCTACAAGCACACTTTCCTGCATTCCAACCACAATATCAAAGAAAGGTTAATGCAGGGAATAATTGAAGGTGAGGGACTTGGATGTCTACCAAATGTATTGGATTTTGATGTGCATCACTGTATGTTTGTCTCTTCGCCTTCATTGTGCAGTCATCATAAGTCCTATAGGTGACATAGAACTATAACACATGGCCTTGAAGGAAATGAAGATACTGCAAAATCAGTGATTATAACCCATTATATTCAAGCCAAGACAACTTATCTGCAGCCATACACTGTTGTAGAGCCAAACAGAATGCTCATGAAAACTCTATTTTTACTTTGTACTCACCTACATCTACTCTTTTTCTTTTAGATATCTGTTTTCCATCCCAGTTTCAAGAACTGAGGATACCACCTCCCCTCTCTTCTCTCCAATTTTCCCCTTCTACATCATCCCTTTCACATCAACCTTTTATAATCACCTTCTTGTACCTTACGGCGATCTCCCTCCATCCAGACTGTCACCACCAAAGGTTTCGTGCCAGTGTGCCACCACGAGACCTTGTCCATCTTGTTGATGCTCCTCCACGGATGTTGGGGTCCATCCATGTTGAGTGAGAGCTGCTGGCCAAAAGTAATGGGTTTGTGAATATCAAACGTGTCCGGGAAGGAGCTAAACTGTTTATTAAGGAACTGATAGATAGCGCTTCATTCGGCTCCTCTTTGACATTTGACAACAGTTCTTTCTCACACATCCGCACCTGTACTCTCGTATATACTGTAGCCTCACGAAAAAGAATCCTCTCCAATTTTTTCCCCTTTCTACCTTGTAATTCGCGAGCCCGACATTTACCTTGAGTTCACCTCACCCTTCCGAGCGTTCATCGAGTTGAGTAAAAGTTTTTCTATTTCCTTTTCCGAGTTTTACATGTACAGCGCTGCCTCACATCACCTCGTTGCTATCTAATTCTTTCGTTTCAGCTGCCCACCTTGATCTACTGATCGAACTCCCTCTTTCCTTTTCATCACCAAGAAGCCTATCTCTTCGATAACGCCCATGCCTCATTCATGGTCATACCTGTTCTTGAGGTCAGCTCCTGTTAGTGGTGCCGTAGCAGATTCGGATACAGCGGGGAACAAAGTCGTTGTAACTTACATGTATTCGTCAAAACAGACCGAGAACTCTACTCCATGTGAACGTTGGTTGAGGTTGCAAAGGTTGCCAATTCAAATGAGTACATTCCTCCGCTCTACACTGTCAGTGCCTGAATTGACTCTTTCTAGCCTCTTTACAATGATTGCATCATTTCCTCATTATTGAGTTATTGGGCCAGAAGACACGCCATCTAAAAACCAAAACCCGCCTGTTCGAACTAAAGTGGATAAGTAATTCCTCCTCGAGGCTATGGGGCACGGGACAGCCCTTGAAGACTGACGAAGTTGGGTTTTAAGTGGGGCGTAGGCTCGAGGTCCCGACGCTATTTATGTGGATATCTCCTCTACCTCTGAAACTTATACCACCGACCAGCAACGGGCCCTCACCCAGTCAGAAGCGAGGAGAAAGGCACGGTGTACCGTTCTGCCGCCTTAGATCCGGATTGGGGTGACAGGAGATGCGGAGCGATGTCATGTAAGTCCCCCTTGGCTGCGGCGGTTTTCACGGTCTATTTCACTCCTCACTAACACTATAGACTGGGAGTCCGTGACTGTTAAACATTGTCAATAGCCGAGAGGAACTCATCTACCAGTGACCTTCATACTCCACATCAATTTAAACCACCATATGCACTTTTATGGAGGGCATCAGAAACGTTGAAAACCTGTCTCCGTTTGTGAAAAACTCGATGAAGTCTGTCTCGGATATTGCGGGATACACGTTGAAACACCCCAAGCACGATCGTGGTTGATCTTGGCAGGAATAATCTTTCAACATCTCCGATACATCGCAAACCATAGAAACTCTCCAGTATTCTCAACAACTACCCCCGATCTCAATTCG
The DNA here is from genome assembly GCA_014904975.1 of Marasmius fiardii PR-910. Lineage (NCBI taxonomy): Eukaryota > Fungi > Basidiomycota > Agaricomycetes > Agaricales > Marasmiaceae > Marasmius > Marasmius fiardii. The sequence continues at coordinate 28,078 of MU127980.1, read as the reverse complement.
ATTCCATACTGCGTCTGTTGAGTTCTAGGGTTTATTCAAATAAGCCTTCCTTCTGATGAATTATGGTCAAAAACACGCGCCAATCAATGGTGCTTCTCTTCTCTCCTCGAGAATGCCTATCCGCCGTTCCAAGACATTCATTATACCCATCATCGATCGACAAACTGACAGTCATACTGGCGAACCTAAACTGTCCAAACACCAGGACCGAAGATGAAGGCGTCGGAAATAGAGAATCTCGGGAGGTTTTGTAAGTTATTTGCCCAGTTTTGACAGTGACTATGTTGACAGCTAACCATGTGGAGAAATTTGCAATGGTACTGTTGGCGACTACAAGGAGAACTTTTCGGGGTTCCGACCTCGGTCAGGAACTCCCGTGACTCAAAATCGGCAAATCACACTAACTCACCAATACAATGCAAGCATGGTTTGGGTTCCTCAAAAACAAGGTTCAAGGGGTCGAGGGCTGGGGCCTTAGACGGGGCTTATATTGAAGTCGTCGGTTCACACCTCCAAGATTGCGATGGTGTCGAAGATAATGTTGGCGCCGGAAGTCGAGGTACCGTATCGGCATCCGACTCGTCCCGACTTCTGGTTTCGCTGCATAGGCCTGTGATGAGGTCCCTCTGTCGTTTCACCGTCGAAGGTTGCTAAGTTTAAGTTATCTCCAGGTTTCTCGGTCGCAAATGCACCTTTACCCCACTACAACTCCTGAGTCTCAACAGGTCTTTTTCCATGATGAATTTGATGGTAAAGCTAATCATAGTCGACTTTGAATGGGCATATCTCCGATAAGTTTGGATCAGTTTCGTCGTGAAAGTTGCCAATTAAGGTTTCCTCATTTCCGCTGTGAAAGGTGGGCAGCAGACTATGTAGACATGAGATGGGAAGTCAATCTTCATTTATGGAGGTAGAGATCAATTGAGAGGGTAATGAATAGCAGAACTGTTATGACTGATCTCATTAAATGTAGACTGAATTCAACTCGAAAGCCCGACGCGTTACCATCATTCTGTTTCATGATGGTTCGTCGATGGAAAGTTTTTGAGCGTCCCTTGATCTCCAGGCTGGGCCCAGGCTAGCATTCTGGAAGCGCTTATTTTTGCTGATTCGGAGACACTGTGTGGCTTTTGGTAGGCTCAAGCGAAGATGATCCATCGGGTTGATTGAACCCGGGTATCATACGACTCGTGGGTACCAACAGCGAGATTAAGGTAAAACCATCTCACGCAAAGTTGTCGCCTCCCTAAACAGCAACAACGACCTAATGAAGTAGTCGACCTATCGTTTGCGGAAAGGAGAGAATCCTTATCTCTCGTGCTTTAACCCACATATATCTATGTGCGGATGGTGCCGAGCTTAAAAATAACTTTGCGCGTTCCGCGGGTGAGAGGAATCTACTATTTTTGTGGCAAAGAAAAATCATCATGCCTCAGCAACCGGCTTGAAATCGATATGAATCGTTTCATGACGTTGACTGGATTGTACCTTTCGTTTCTCTGGCCAATCTATATCATTTAGGTCTAGTGTAGAGGGTTGAGGATCCAACATAGCTTGTGCTAACAACGCCTGGGTTTAGTTGCGAAGAAACAATCAGATTTCACGTCGTTCTACCGTGAGGAAAAGGTAATTATAGAGCTACAAGCCCTAAACTTCAAGTTGAGGCGGTTGATCACTTCGCGGAACATTAAGCGGGTCGTGCCTGGCGCATCTGGAAAGTTTGTTTCTGGGTTTAGCTTTGGCTCGTAACTTACGAGGGCCAAATCCTGCTTTTGAGGAGGGCGATTCACAAATCCTGTAGAGGAATAGCTTAGTGGTTTTCCAAACGTTCAACCCGCGGAAGTAACCAGTCTCCCGTTTGAAGGACGCCGAGACTGGAAGTGAACGTTGTTGATGAGCTACAATATTTCGTAACATACTGGCAACGCAAGGGAATTTTGTTTCAATTATATCCTTCTGTGCCAGCTGGGGAGAACAAACGCACCTCAACTTTGGAAATGTCATATTCGGGATTAAAGGTTTCACTAACTCTGCGTCCGGGCGTGTCACTGTTCGAGGTTGCCGCTGTAGTAACGAGAGACTTTCGCAGCCATCAGTGACATCGGATTATTGTTCAAGTTCAGCTCATCCAGCCAAGACTTTGAGCGCGCCGGAGTGACTGAAATCTGAGTCAACAGCACTGGATTACGCTATTGACTTACTTTCAAAACTTGCCTAAGAGGGCCTTCAAATCGCCGAATCGAGCCAGCCTACCTCCACTCCGACTCCGTCTGAAGTTCTCAAGAAGGGCGGCGTCGCCGTGACATGAGCTGATTATCAGGAACCCTATGATTTGCCTATGATAACCTACGATAGCCGATGGTCATCGAAGACAGCGGACGTTCGATCGCACCAGGACAATTCAGTCGCGGACCGGCATGACCAAATACACGATCCCGGACGCTCCCGCCCTCTATCCTTTGAAGGTTAATCGGTACACAGCAGCTCACAACCCCCCGAACCACTATCGGCAAGGTTCCAAAAAAGCGCTGGAAAGGACAAATTCTTGGGTATTCCTTTCTTCAGATGCGCCTTGAAATTTTGAGGCCAATTCAGATTGCCTGGCAGCATTGACACTGACAGGTAGCCTCAGGTAGCTTCAGTTGAGTTCGTAGCCGTTTGGTGCATTGAGGCCTTGGGAAACGTGCGCGTGACCAATTATCAGGACGCCCGGCAAATTCACAGCCGTGACGTCAATTACGAGAGAAAGGAACAAACTTTGGGCTCACGCTTTCGCATTCTTTCGCAAGATGATAACGAATTCGTGCAACGACAGCGGAAATTCACCGCTTGCACCGACCCTGATATCTACAGATCTCGTAAATTATTTGAATTTTTGGCAGATATCTAGACAGTACGGCGGTGCTCAGACGATGGCAATTACTGCTGGACTCTCTGAATCCAGTCGATCTAGATACGCACTCAGTAATCCCTGATCACGCTTCTACGATTACACAACGCTCATTAGGAACCATCGCATCGGGTTCTCAAAATAACGGTGTTATTAGCTGTGCCGTAGTACTAGGCCCATGGCAGCTCAGTGACACCAGTTTATTTTGAGACGTTGTCGCCGATTACGCCACGAATTCATACATCCGAGGCGAATGTAGATGCCTCCTAGCACCACGTTTATGGTATCCGCAACATTTATAAATCCCTATGGATGTCCCTTCCTATCGATACTGTGCCACCACAGGCCCCTCTGGTATCACAGTCCCGAGTCCTCTCTTTTTTTCCAAAAGTCGAAACTTCTACAATGCCGCCTTCGCCCGCTGATATCGACAACGCCGAGAAGGGAGTTCACTCCCCACAACCCCCTCCTCTTACATTGGCGGCCTTGTCTGTGTCTATTTTACCTACTACCAAGCCGGAACATGCCTCGGATGCCAAAGCACAAACCAGTGTCATCGCTATCCCACCCAGCAAACCCAAAAATCCGGCTCCTCCCAAACGAAAGGCCAGTCGCTGGCTCCGTTTCAGTCTCTGGTTCAATACCTATCGGTAAGTATGATCGAGAGGCACAAGTTTTCCTGAAAATCACTAAGTTCTTTCCACCCGTCCAGTAAATTTTTCACCGTGGTAGTATCACTCAATATCGTCGGTTTCGTTTTTGCTGCCACTGGAAAGTGGCATTACGGGCGCCAATACACTGGGGCTTTGGTACTAGGAAATATCCTCACCGCCATCCTAATGAGAAACGAGCTGTTCGGACGGTTCCTATACCTCGTCGTCAACACTTTCTTTGCAAAAGTAATCAACTCTGGCGTCTCTAGTCTCGTGGATCTAAAGCTTATTTTTATCTTTTAATTAGTGGCCTCCCCTATGCTTTCGACTCGCGTGCACTTCTACCCTACAACATCTAGGTGGCATTCATTCCGGGTGCGCCACCTCAGGGTTCCTCTGGATCATTTTGAAAGTTGTGATCCTTTTCATTGATCACAAAAACAATCACAATGCTGTTTTGGCTTGGAGTATACTCACCACTCTCGTGATTGTCGTTGCAATTGTATCTGCATTTCCGTGGGTCCGCAATACGCATCACAAGTGGGTCACTTATTACTCTCCAAAGTGTCAAAGCAAGTGATGACCCTTTCTTCTAATTCTAGTGTTTTCGAACGGCATCATCGTTTTTCTGGATGGTACGTGCCCTTCTCACATGATACTCGGGTAGAAAACTGAAATTGACTTGCTTGACACACAGGGTAGCTTTGGTGTTCAGTAAGTATCCACTGTTATTCGATGACTAACGTATATTCATGTGCACACTAGCTTGGATCTTTGTTATACTCGGGGACAGTTACGATCTGACCACTCACTCGTGGAACCCCCATGGTGTGAGAGTGATTAGACAGCAGGACTTTTGGTTTGCCGCTGGGATGACCCTGTTGTAAGTAAACTCGTCGCCGCCGTTTTTCCGCTTTTGAAACTCAGTCTTCCTTTTCAGTGTGATCACCCCGTGGATTACCATACGGAAAGTCAAGGTCGAAGTTGAGATTGTGAGACGACGATTCATCCTTCGTAGATCCATTAGAAACTAACTGTTTTCCCCAAAGCCATCCCCTAAGGTTGTCATCCTCAAGTTCGAGGTACGTTCTATCCTACGTTGACTGCCTAGTCCCAATTAAAAGTCGTCCATTGGTTTATAGCGCGGAATGCAACAAGGCCTACTCGCAAGAATTTCACGAAGTAGTGTCCTGGAGTATCATGCTTTCGGAACGATCTCGTTAGTCATCCCTTTCATCGGCTACTAGTATCTATGCGGGGTTCTGACTTTCCCACCTTCATTCCAGCGAGGGTATCAAATCCGGCAAACATTACCTGATCTGTGGCGTCCAAGGAGATTTCACAAAGGGTCTCGTCCAAAATCCTCCAACCCATTTATGGACTCGCGAAGTGAAGGTGCGTCACTTTCGACGTCGTCAACTGAATGACGTTGAACCTGACGTTGCACCTGACACCGGGTTCTCGTAGTTTGCTGGAGTATCAAACACATCAGCCATATACAAACGAGGGATTCGGGTTTGTACGGGGACAGGTTTGGGAGCGGCATTGTCGACGTGTCTACAGGTGAGCCATTTCCGAAAAAGTGATATTGACTACTGACCGGTTGTGTGATACTTGAAGAGCCCGAATTGGTAAGTTTCCACTTGTGATCACGGCGGTATATTCCCGCAAATCCCGTAACCTCTTTGGCTTACTTCTTTCATTGGCAGGTTCCTGATTTGGATAGGGTCGGATCAAGAGAAAACATTTGGTCCAACGATTGCGGGACTCATTAACGAAAATCTTCAAGGACGTGTGATTCTATGGGATTCTAAACAAAGAGGTGAGTTGGCGTTAGGGAGATGTGGAAAAAAAAGTTTGAAACTGACGCCTGTCCTGGCAAGGTGGACGACCTGATACGATGAAATTGATCACAGAGACGTACAAGTCATGGAATGCGGAAGTGATATTCATCACTTCAAACTGGACAGGGAATCAAGAGATGATGGAGGGGTGCAAAAAAGCAGGCATACCAGCATTCGTGAGTTGTAGTTTTTGTTTTTTATGGAATAGCCGAGAACTCAAGAGATTTGATTTTCAGGGAACTTTATGGGACTTTTAATCATTCAAACCGTTTAATCGTCGATTCTGCTATAGACAGGGGGAAAATTTGCTGTCGAGTCATAGAGTGTCCGAGTCAATCCCTCCTAATAAATATTAACCCAATAGTAACCTATGGATAATAATCTTAACTATTATCTGATCTTGTGGGCCCTGTAGTAGATAATAATAATTTGGGAAGAATAATCTCCTTTGGTGGCAATTTGTGTCACAGCCTGTGTGTTTGATGGGATGCACGACTTTTTATGAAGACTCATCAATATCTTAACGATTTACTGGCGAGCAACCTTTGACTCACGACCATTTGAATCTCATGCTTGCGCGGGTCGACAAGTCGATCGGTCCGCCACCCATGCCCGATCAATTTTCTCTGGTTCTTGATATTATATACTAGGACTCAGATGTACAGTGCATGTGATATTGGGCACCATTCAGTGGTGAAGTATGGTTCTTGGGAGCGAACGAGCTGGTAGTGCAAACCAAGAAAACACAGAAAAGTCTGCCATTGATTTGTGAAGGTTGCGCTGACATTGGAAAAAGATAATCTATTGATTGAAAAAGTTGTCGTTGAGTCCAAGAAAGTGTTCACCGCTGTTTGTGCAGGCACTTCAACAGGCACAACTACGGACATCACATAGTACAAGAATAAATTTTCTCATGCAATTCCAAGGTGAGCCTTAGATAGAGAGTTCATTCCTGTGTTGTTCCGGATTTATTGAACCTACATTCTTGACTTCCAAAGGTTAATAATCTAATACTAGATGTATCTGAGTTCTAGCACAAAATCTGACAGCAATGTCATGATACCACTCAGTGTCTAGAGGACCTCTAATTCAACTTTTATGATAATGTATTCAACCACAATGACTCTGACCTCATATAAACTACCAAACATTTCAAATGAATCACTGTTCAGTGCTCACACTGTCAATCCAAAATTCCTCCCTTGCAGTTCACCCCAACAATCTGATAGCTAAACAGTTAATAAGCAATTGAGTTGCTTGTTTTAGACAAGACAGGATGATTCCACCTCTTCACACCAATGCTCAGCTTGTGCTCTATGTAGTTTATCTGGACTACTCATCTGTACTCAGCCTATACTCATCCGTGCTTGGTCTGCACACGTTCTTTTTTTATACCAGCATTCCCAAAGATGTACCCCAGCTCAAAATTCAACCTTTTTTTTTGAGATTGGCTAATCTTTTGAATGTGTATCACACTTATACTTCATATAATAGCTGAAAATCCTTTCTTTATGAGTAAAATAAGAGTGTCCAAATAGAATGCAGACTAGTCCATGGTAGGAGACTCAATTTCATGATACCTGCAGTATCTTCTTTCTCGTAAGTATTATGTGTTCATAGTTGTTCTGTATCCATGTTTCTTTTGTGCAACTTCCCTTTCTTTCCAAGTCATATCTGACTTTAAACATACAGTTTCACTTTCTGTAATCCAAGAATTACCCAATGAAATTCTATAATCAACTGTGTCCATTATGGTGACTTATTATATATAATCAATCATAATTCTTACCTTTACTTATAGGTAGATTTGGGAAAACATTACAAGTGCCAACAATTCGAAAAGTCTGCCCTCATCTGTGTAAGTTGCTGGTATTGCAAGCATGTTATAAAGGGACTGTTAGTGAGCTACCACAATTTGGTCGAAGAATCTCCCTTCCAACTTCGTTTTATTTTTATTTGAGTCTGATTTTTGCACACTTCCTAGTTCTTCTAGTTCTGTCCTTTTCATACATTGGACTCATAGACTCCCGCATGTGTTGGTTTTTTTCCAGTCCTTGAGTTTGTATATATTGCTACGTGAGTCGAATCAACTTCTTCTCTTTTTCAGTTGGGCTCAGGCTCCTAAGTTGCGATCCTTTCAGCATTCTGACTCCGCGCGCGGCTTGGTGAAGTCCCCACGTGAGTGAGCTCGTCCTCGCACGTTGATCCCCGATTTTGAAGTTAAGCTTTTAAGTTAGGTCAAAGCTAGCACTGCAGCAGCTGAAGCGGATAGTACGAACGGAAGGGGGTCACATATGCGTGACTCACCGGTTGCCCTCCCCCTTCTAGTTCTGATTCCCTCGCAATCATGAATCTACCAGGACCCATGATGCATGACATCTACATATACCTGGTCTCTCAGCCGCTTCTCCAGTAATGTCTATTGGCAATAAGACTCGACAAAGTCTCTTTTTCAAAGTTTCTCCATGATCGCAAGCTGACTTCAGCTGGAGAGCAAAGCATCCTTTGATCCGTCATCACCTGGATACGAAACCTCCAGAGCTCTGTTTGGATAGCTGAGAGGAGCTGAGAGCTAATGGAGTCTGGAGCTCTCTGGTACTTTCTACTCATACACTTTGGACGCTTAGAGTTTTGCTTGACACAATTTTGGCACGGTTAGGCCCATCACTAAAACCACCCAGTTTTACAAATTCCTGATTCTCTGATCTACATGAATTCGCCCTCAAAGACTCATTTGATGCAACCGGTCCTCCCCCAGCTGACACCATGTAATGATCTCAGCTTTCTCAAAATTTGCGCCTTATGGGTAGTCTTGAAGTAGTGATTTTCTCGAGCGGGACGAATCCAGGAAGCTGAAAGAGAAAGAGGAGGAACTTCAATGGGAACTGAATTTTCTGTACGTTCTGTGTCATTGTCAAAGTCGCTTTGCCTGGCGTTGTTAAGTTCTTGCCGCCCTCGAAGCGACCGTGGCTTGGACCTACACGGACCTATCATCACGTGTATCACGTGAACTCATGTTTCCATTTTCCGGCTGCTTCGGCCCCATGACCTTCCACGAGGCTGTGTTTTTTAAATTTTCGGAAGTTTTTTTCTGAAACCCTGGTCCCTTGGGGTTCCCTCTCCCAGGCTGTCCCCTGTAGTCTTATTACCCTCATCTCGTCCCCGACATATACCAGCTTCTCGAGGTCCCTCATTCTGGGGAGGGTCTTTTCTTTGACCGCACCTCTTTTTCTCTCAAATAGATCGATCTCCGGGCCCTGATACATTGTGGAGATACCCAGCCGGTCTTGCCCATCGAATCACTTTTCCCGCTGCCTTCAGACGACTTCCTTCCCGCCCAATACGAATCTAGAGGGCTACACGTAATTTACACCCCCGAAGGCCACGGTAGGAACGAGTTTTGAAGGGTCACGTACGAGTCGCCGACCATTGATCATAGAAACTAAAAGTAGGATTCGTTGCAGTATCTTCCTTCCTTCCCCCCGCCCCCCCACCTCGTCACACGACCTGCAATTCCGACTCGTATTGTCATGAAAGCTACCTTGCACTTCCTATGCTGTCTTCTCCTCGCCAATCCAATATATGCACATTCCTCGAAATCACAATCAAATACAAGCTCATCCCCACATCATCACCGTTACAAGGCTGGGCTGCACTCCAAGTTAACACATTTGTTGTACTCACCGAGCTCACACGACACCATTAATCATGCAATTAGCTCTCAACTTTGGTGTAAAATATCGATGAGCGTGCTTCTGGTACTCTTGGGTGGCGTGTTTTCGGGGTAGGTATCGCTACCCAATGTATCTCAAGCCCGTTACTCACATGTGTAGCTTGACATTAGCGTTAATGGGAATGGACTCCCTCCACCTTCGAGTCCTGGCTGAATCGTCGGCATCCGAAAGCGAGAGACGCAACGCGCGAAAAGGTCGGGGAGTCCACCTACGGATCTTGCCTTACTTATCATTCACGAGGGTTTTACTCAGTTCTTGGCCTGTTACAGAAGGGGCGGCATTGGGTATTGGTGGTATGTCAGGAAATTTTTCATATTATTTTGGGAAACTGATCACATTCCACCCCCGCTCTTCTCCCATTAGGTTTTACTTCTTAGCAATGTCGTCAGTGTTCACGACTTTTATATCGGTATTGAACTGCCCGCCTCATCAGCCCAGAACGTTTAGGTTGTCAATGAAAGCCTCCCTATATTTCTCGATGGTGCTGTGGGTATTTGACTTACACCTTTCAACCCCCTGAAGCTGAACCTGAATCTTATCTTCAGATTGGCGGCGGGGTCACTGCAGTTGTTATCTCGACTGTTGCCATCGGTTCGTCCTTCACGTTTTCCAGTCCCTGTTCTATCACCGATTTCTTTTCTTCCTTTGACTTAGTCATATTCGGGTATGTGCTTCAACCGGTGCACTGTATCCGGCTTATCATTAACTCCTCATTCATTGGCTACCTTAGAGAGTGAGCGAGCGATTTTTGCCTGAGGTCACAATTCAAGCTGACTATTGTTTTAGAATTATACCTCAAGCAGTCGGTCTGCGTTATGGTCTTGCTTTTGGAGCAGCGTGCGTTCCAGCCGTGTCCGCTTTGATGTGGATCATGTGTAAGTACCGAAATTTCTGACTCGATAGTACGAGATTTTTTCCGTTTTTATTAATTCAGAGCTTCGCAGACCCAGCCGCATATCCGATTGCTCGACTGCTCGATGCAGTAGTTGGCGTGGATGATGTACACACTTACAGGAAACCAGAGCTCAAATCTCTCCTGGAGTTTCATCGTACGGGAGAAGAACCGTTGAGAGATGAGGAGATCACTATCTTGACTAGCGTATTGGAGTTTGGTTCTAAAGGGATATCTGATATCATGACTCCGATGAAGGTGAAGATATTTGCTCGTCTGCATCCCCGTTTTCTGTGCTGATGATTTCCATGATATAGGATGTAGTTACTCTCGCGACGGATACGGTTCTTGACCGACGAAAACTCGATCAGCTGTGAGCTTATATAAAGTTCCGCTAAATTTGCAGATCACTCAAACATGTAAACAACTCAGCTTGGCGACCGGTTACTCTCGATTTCCTGTGCATGCTCCTGGATGCCCCACGGCGTTCGTTGGTTTACTCTTGGTAAAGCAGGTACGGTTCCTGTGGCCCTGAGTTCTGAAATGATTCCGTTATCTGACCGACGTACTCTTTACAGTTGCTGCATTATGATCTATCGCGTCCCCTTCCGGTTTCCGAGTACTCGTTATCGATTCTACCTGAGGCACTTCCAACTATCAATTGTTTTCAGGCACTCAGCTATTTGTATATCCATAAACTTTTGCCCTGATTGGTACGAGTACTTATTGTCGACTTCTTACAGTCGAACTGGGCGATCCCATTTACTTCTGATAAGCAAGACTCCAGGACAAGCTGGTGGTGCTATCGGTGTCGTTACTCTAGAAGGTGATTGTGACTTCGTCTTGTTATCAGGACTAACTAATGATTCCCGTGTTAGATCTGATTGAGGTTTGTTGATTGATTACAAATCTCAGAAGCGATAAGGATAAACTGAACCTCTCGTCCTTGACAGGAAATTATATCTGAAGAGATAATCGACGAAACTGATCTATATCAAGATAATGTCAGTAAACAGATCGCTAGGAGGTGGACTACTTCCGAGATGATGAAAGGGTGAGTAGATGTTATATAGCTTATAGTTCCTTGATATAGATCTAACGATCCTTTTTTGTGTGCTGCCGTTCTACTTAGAATTGTGGAGAACCTCGAGCTACCGTCCTCACTACCGGGCACGCCAGTCTACGAGTCTGACTCGACTTTAGTGGCCAGCCCTATAGATATTGCCGCCACCGATGACAAAGACGACAAAGTCATACATTTGACAGCGAAAAGGATCGAAAATTGGCAGCCTGGACAGCAGAGAGAGGGTACTCCGATTGTGCCTGAAATTGTGCCCCCTAGTAGGAGTCGACGATCTTCATGGGAGAGCTTACTTTAGTCTTTGATAATTTTTTTGCTGAGGTTAATGCGGATCCGAATTTTTGCTCTGGATTGTAACATATTGTATTCGTAATTGTTGTATCATAGACGCCCTCTCGAAATAGATTGTGCTCAATATGGCCTAGTACTCCGTTCCACACTCTCTGGGGTTTGTGGCTCTTGAAGAATGGGGAAAAAATATTTGCAACCGCCAAAATGACGCTTTACGGACTCCATAAATCCGCAGCGAAGGGGAGAAAACATGCCAGGTTGGTGGGGTGGAGAAGTCCGAAAGCCGACTCAAAAATGAAAAAAAAAATTCCCGCACGCAGCAGACGGAGAACGTTCATGGCATTAATATTGCCGGCCGTCGCTAAAAATGAGGTTGCCTGCCTGGCTGGAGGGTTTAAGATTACGTTTTCTCACGGTGAAACGTTTGTCTCGAACCTCCACCTGCTTTTGACTTGCTTGTTTCTCTGTCCGCTGTCCGCTGTTCTGTCGACTACGGAGTATTCAATCTTCACCTCACATGACTCTCAGTCCTCTCATCTCTGGAGTTTCGCTTTCAAAAACTGCCTGGATGGAAAGGATAAACAGCCAAGGGCCCACGTTTTTAGATCGTGGATTGCTTGCGGCCATGGAGTGGATTGAAACTAAGCTTTAGCCTTATAGTGCTGAACCTTCTCATCAGATCATAACTTTCATTACTAGCGCTTGCTTACAGGCTTTATGCAGTTGATAACCAGCATCGGACTCTCGCGACTTGCGCTTACTGACCTGGAGGATCTTCAAATGTGACATCTAGAAAGAACCGTAATCACCTGAATGGGTATAAAAGCCGGCTTCACATTTTTTCCTGTCTTCTGATTGGATCTGGATTGCTCATTGCCTGTTTTGTTGTCAGGTGCGGTGCGATCTCACTCTTAAACTTAAGGAGGGTCAAAGTGATGTATTTGACTTGACAGAATGCTGTAGGTATCGGAGGGGGGGTGAATTAATTCCTTGCGCCGCATTACAATGCATGCCTCAAACAAGTTGAAGCAGATCACTTCTAATAGAATTATATCAGCCTTTTACGAACGTGTACGTCTATCCTTTCAATTCCCTTTTCCCATTCACTCAAGGATCTTGTGAACATTACTCGATAACAACAAAAATTCACGACATGCGATTCGGGTATTCGTATGAAGCATGCTCACAAGTCCCCTTCCCTGTCAGCGTGTGGACTCACGTCGCATACTTTTCTTTGATGAATGCTATATAAGTTTTCTTTTCTTTCGACACGTACAGCAATGAAACTGTCTCCCAGACCCATGGTGTATCTCCAGCTCCCGCTATTTCTCAAACTACCCCTGCTATTCTCTGAAGCTCTGTGCATGCGGGTGACGGCGACACCACCCAATCCTCCACTGCCTGCACAAGGCATGGTCGTTCCCGACTGGAGAGAAAAGTTTCTAAGGTGTCTGGCTACTCCATCGAGATTGTTAAGAGTAAGTACACCCATTACAACTACTTGAAGTTGTCATGACGCCCATGTAACACAGTTCCTTTCCTGGTCTGCAACATTTCTCGAGTTCGTCGTCATTGTCGCCACCATCAACACCGAAGGACCTATCTCGAAAATCATTCGATTAAACCTCGTTCCCTCGGACGGTTGTATCTCGGGAATGGGAATCACCCCTATCCTGCTTTTAGGAAACACCCTCACGCTCTTGGGAACTCTACTGCGTGTTTCCTGTTATCGCACCCTCGGTCCGTTTTTCACCTTCGAGCTTCGCATTCAGGAGCAGCACAGATTGGTCACAAGTGGGCCATATTCTGTCGTTCGCCATCCCAGTTATACTGGTCTCATCATGACTGTTATCGGAGCCTTCGCGAACCATGCTTCCGGATCATGGGTTGTTAACTGTGGGTTACTCGAAACTCCAGTTGGGAAATGCCTGGCGACCGTTTGGATAACCATTGCTTTCGCGGTCACTGCCAGTCTGTTGTTACGTGTCCCCCGGGAGGATGTGATGCTGAAGGAAACGTTTGGTGAACAGTGGGCCGACTGGGCGCGTGAAGTTCCATACTCGTTGATTCCCGGGCTGTATTGAAAACGGAGTATACCGTAATCTTTCTCCGCCGTTCGTTTATCGCTTCAGTAGCCTTAACTTTCTCTTGCTTCCGTTTTATTCCCAAGGAGACTCGCAGGCTGTCGAGAAGTGACAACCCGATTTACTAGGTTTCGCAGTTTTCCTCATTCCGTATGTAAATGCGTGACCCTGGCATATCCCGCAATCATATATTTGGCGCTTTTCTCCATCATTACTTGAGGGGCCCAGATTCAAATCTCGCATTCTGGTCTGTGTGGGCTTTTTGGGTATTTCCGAGATCTCTGTTCAAAGCGAATAATCTAATTGATCATCCGACGCATCGTTCTTGTGGCATTGACAAAGTAAGTAGCAGAAGCAGTTTGCCGGATACTAATGAAAGTTTGTCCAGAAGAGGGGTGCTTTACATGCGGTCCGAACATGTCCCTCAAATTAGAAATTAACTGGCTCACAGGTCGCTACTTATTGATGTGCGACTCTGTGGTTATCAAACACGAGTCTTCAAAGTCTTTTGTGAATATGGCCTCTTCACTAAGTGCGATCAAGCGACCAAGTGCCGCTTAGGGTCCTCCCGAATCGGCCTTGGTACTTAGTTTGAGTATACGGTTCGTGTCATTACAGTACGACCCACATACACCGTTAATCATAAGAATGAATCCGAAGAAAAGAACGCACGAAAGATATTCTTACTTTCCCCTTGTAGTTAGTGTAGTCAAGTCAGTGACTGGCTGTAGAGCTGTTAATTTCCATCGCTAGGCGTTTCGCAACGTCCGGACGGCATGACTTCACAAGTGAGCCGTGACGAGTATCTCATTGGGCCGTCACTGGGGCTACTCTAGGTACAAGTTTCAAGTTAAATGAGAAGAGGTCAAGTGCGACGGATGGGGGAATCGATATCCATTAAAAGACACCGGAGGGCCGACCATGGCTCCACGCACTGCTGCCTCATTGAGAATTAGAGATGTACAGTCGACCCTCATATGGCTCAAATATGAATTCCCCTTCCACCAACAGATTCTCCGGCACTGTAGAATTCCCAAGAACGAATTTGAACGCATCCCACGCGAACTCCTGTCCACCGGTCATTTGGAACTTGGGTAGCGGCGCTTTGAATCTCAGCGGCTCCTTCGAGAAGTTCATGACCACAAGCGCCACCGCCCCGGACTTGAGTGACCGCGTAAAAGCGAACAGCTGTTCATGGTCAGGGAAGAGAAGTGTAAAGTCTCCGTAGATCTGTATTTCCCCGACTGATCAGTTGACACTTCGCGAACAAGGATAGAACTCTTCCATACCAGAACATCATGCTCCTTTCTGACTTGCACCAACCGTTTCCAAAACGTATAAACGCTATCTTCGTTACCGACTTGGGCAGCAGCATTCCAGGTAGAGTAGTCGTCATTGACTCGCATCCAAGGCTTGCCGGTCGTGAACCCACCATGTGGCGAGGAATCCCACTGAAAATATCGTTATCGTCAGTCTCGTCGGAGAAATATGAGGTCAAAAAAAGGGGGGACAGGAAAAGCATCGATAACCCACCGATACGGGTATTCGGGCATGGTCCCGGGCCTTCATCTGTATTCCATCGAGGATGTCATCCATTTTTACATCTTCCTTCCCGGATTCCTGTCGCCTGCGAGCGAGAATCCTATTAAAGGGAGTCAAGTGAGCTCTTTTTCACGAATCAATGAGACCGAACGCTCACTTGTTCCAAAAGTTTATCGTTGCCACGTCCAGGTATTCCTCAATTCCCCATGTCCTTGGAGCATTTTTCAGTCCCAGCTCCTGTCCCTGGAAGATATAAAGCGTCCCCCGTTGCGTCACATGGAACAGCGCCAACAGCTTCGCAGATTTCGACCGGAGCTCATCTGTCGAGTCGTTTCCAAAGCGACTGACTGAACGGGCCTGGTCATGGTTTTCGATGTAGGATCTGAGAAAAAGAGTAGTCAATAAAACTACAAAACAACCGAATCGAATTAGAAAAAGGAAAATCCACCATCCAACGACCGATGAAAGACAGGACATACGCATTCCAATACCCTTCTTTCATTTTTAGCAGTTGCCACTTTTGGACTATTTGTTTGAACTCCGAGAGCTTCCAGTCCTTGTGAACGAGCGCCACCTGATCCGCTTGAACCTCCCCTGATGTGAGGGTAGGATCAGCCTTCTCGCCATCGATTTCCATCAGCTCGAATGGGAAAACCATTTGGAGCTCATTTTTGTTGGGAAGGACGTATTCGACCAGCTTGTCAGAATCGTAGGTGAATGGAGTTTCACCGACGGTGATCGGATCGTATTCTGCAATCGGAAAGGTTGAGTCATATATAGTAACAGAAAGGTGAATACGCGAACTGGAAAGGACTTTTTCGTACATCTCTCCGAGGAATTCGTGGATACGGGGGCTTATGGAAAGGTAGTCAGTGGCCTACTCAACAAACCATTTGCGAAGAGATTGCGCGCACCCGTTAGCGTAGTATATAGAAGCTGGTTGATATTCTTCATTAGGGAAAGAAATCGGGGCGTCTGGCAGTCCTTTAGTCTTTGATAGGCAGTTGATTACGTCCATCTATATTCGTCGTGTAGATCAGAAGCGATTATTATGGAGTAGGTATGAAGAATCACCCACCCTAAAACCATCACTTCCTCTGTCTAACCAAAACCTCATGATGTCCCAAACAGCCTCTCGCACTTCCAGGAGCTCCCAGTTCAGGTCAGGTTGTTTCGAATGCCACAGATGAAGATAGTATTCTCCGGTTTTGTCATCGAAAGTCCAAGCAGAACCTGGAGACGAGGGTCAGAACGATGGGCCTGACTACGTTCGAGTGTCTCAATACCTTCGAAGTTAGACCGCCAGTTGTTTGGGGGTCGTCTATTGCCATCACTGTCATAACGAGGAGGTCGCCAGATATACCAGTCGCGTTTGGGATCGTCCTTGCTGGAACGCGACTCGATGAACCACTGGTGCTGTCAATTCCATAACCACGGTTAAACTATCCCGTCTAAGCGAGCCTGAACGTCGACTTACCTCATCGGATGTATGGTTGACGACAAGGTCCATCCTAAGGCGAGCCGTGCGTGGTTCAATCATTTACAAATGTAGCAGGGAAGATGGAAACGAACATGAGTTTCATTCCTCTATCATGAGCGCCCTTCAACAATCGATCCCAATCCTCCAAAGTTCCGTAGCGGCGGTCAATATCACGGTAGTCCGCTCTGTATAACAACGGAGGTCGTAAGCACCGTTGTTTCGTTAGAAAGGAAGAGCGTACATGTCATAACCCATGTCTGCAAGTGGCGACTTGTAGATAGGTGACAACCAAATTACAGTCGCACCAAGGTCCTTGATGTGGTCTAGTTTGTCCAGAATACCGTTCAGGTCGCCTATACCATCGCCGTTACTGTCTTTGAACGATGTGGGATAGATTTGATATATGACGGACTCCTTCCACCATTTCCGCTCTTCGGTGTGGTCTTTTAAGAAGAGACTTCCAGACATTTTCGACGCAAGGAATGCAAGCATAGGTGGGTGGTTTGAAAGACAATGAGGGGTATTCGTTCAGGCCGGCAGTACACCGCGCGCGACCCTTAAATAACCCCAAAAAGTCTCCCTCCGCCTGCTCAGATGACCTTTTTACACATTACCAATTGGAACCCCGAGGCAGGAAGCAGATTCGCAAATTAAAAAAATCAAAATCTTGGAAACCACCTTCTGAGAATACGGAGAATCGAGACCCTGTAATGTTCCGATACGAGACACACGAGCAAACCCACCTTCCACCGCAGCAGTCCCTAGAATGAAGGATTCCTATTCCAACCATGTTCTGTCCTGAAATTGTCATCGATAAAGGTCACCTGTCGGCTAAGGAAGAATCTCTCGACGCCGTAATGTGTCATTATGATCTCCACGTCGTTGATCTTTGCGAAGGAGAGAAAAACGTTTCAACAGCGTGTTGAGTACACGTACGCGATGACGGGGTACGTCGGGGAACAGAGTATAGTTCGGAAACTTTAGAAGGCCACGACGGTCGTGTATAGGTCGCGCTCCTATTTAAGATGAAGACAGTGACGAATTCGACTCAGTTTGAGGAAGACGGGCTTGGAACTCTTCAAGACAGAAACTGAGAGATGGCAAGGCTTAAGAAAGCTCATCAACGCGTTATTCACACACGTGTTGACAACGCACCCAGCGGCTCCAGCTCCGGCGCTCTATATCGGTACCCTGTGCCAGTAAGGTTCATGAAGGTATTTATAAAGATTACAAGTAAGCATTTCAGTAGATACATCCCAAACTAGATCATATTTTGAGAAAGACGATATCAAATAGTAAAGAATCATAAGAGAAAACAAAAGTTACATTTGAAGACGAAACCGTATAAATATGTCTATCCGCGAGAGGCGTCACCAGAGAAGTATTAATCTACATAACCCGGCGGCCTGGGACATGACGGAAAGAGCGGCACAACGTCGTCAAAAGTACCCAACGCGGGGTTATATCTCCGGGGTGGGACCCAAATCGCGTCCGAAGTTGTAGCATCCACACCTTGTAACACCAACGAGCGCACAGAAGAGAACCTATAAAAGAACCGCGTGGCCAATGGATATCCACCTTCCCAAAGTTCCTGCTCCTTGTGGCTTGGACGTAGACGAGAGATACGGTTCCCCTCCATCTCATGCAAAATGATGAACTTCAGAGCCAGCTCCGTTACTTGCTCCAGAGGCCAGAAGTCCATCATCGCTGTGTAACCCTCCAGACAATCAGTCGGAAAGTTGCGATTGCTGATTGTTGGACGGTGAAGCGGGCTCCAGTTCAGGTAAAGGTTGTAGTCGTCCAAGATTGAAAGCCTCTTCAAGCTCGGCAAGTCAATTTTTTGGACGAACACGACAAAGTCCCGATAAAAGTTGATAGTCAATTTCAGTTCCTCCAAAACCGGAAGCGTGTAACGTTCCGCTGAGAAACCATTGAGAACCGAGCCGATACCCCACAAACCTAAATCAAGGACTGTCAAAGTGTTGGAGTTGAGCATTAAGATGTCCTTCAGTTGGTCGTGTTCCAGTTGAAATTTATCACCGCAAGTATTGGCGAAGCGTAGACTGGTGAGTCGAGTGGCGGAAAAGAACTCGCGATCAAGCAGAAAATTGCTTATAACGATCTCCCTAAGATTCGGGAACATTCTGTCGTTGTGTTCTTCCTTTGCACTCAGGCTGATATACGTAGGGTCGTCCAAGAAACTGGTGTTGACGTCGAGTGGGGTAAAGCAGGACCGCGCGTTGTTGGCATCCAGCACAAGGTCGGGCGATAGTGGGAGGAACTGTATCTCCAAACGCCTGAGGTTTGGAAAGGTCACCCACGGGTAGTTGATCGTTTGCCATTCAAGGTTGTTCAATACGCATTTAACATACCGCCAGTGGGAAGAGTGGATTGATAGCTCTTCGCAGCGCTCAGAGTTCCTTGTGAGAATACGGTATATCAAATCCGCAAAATGGCGTTCGTGATCTCGCCAATCCGTTGGGTGGAGGGGGAGCCCAGTAATGAAGTTGACGACGAGTGAAAACGGGCGGCGTTGGGAGAGACGGAGGGCGATATCAAGATGGGGCCAATACGGGTCAGCAGTGCGAGTAGCGGGGGGGTTGGCGGTGTCCATGTCGGCACTGAGCCGCGTCCATAGCGCTGGCTCAGCAGTGAGGATGTTGTGGAAAACCTTGCATGTATACATGCAAGGGACTAGCCAAGCGGATGAGCCCGTTTCCGACACCAATTCATGGAAGATCTTCAAAAGGAGCTCCGGGGGGAGAGGGAGACCGTTCCTTGAGCCATTGGAAGGTAGAGGAGATGGAGTGGAGGAGCTCATGGCTGAAGCTTGTGGGGACGGTTAGTTTACGAAAAGATCGACGAGTGATATGGACTCACTAGGGTCCAAAACTTCGAGGAAGCTTATGTAGGGGATACGGATGTCGAGAAAGGTAAACCATGATCATACGTTTTGGGAGCCCATTTTATAGCCGGTCCTCTGACCAGTCATGGAAGCCACCGGCATAGCAGTCGATGCCACAAAGACGATGCCACCGCGTTTCCCATTGTAGAGCAGTCCGGCCAATAAGGATGACGTTGGTTTGAAGGGTCCTCTTCCCAATCATCAATAGAGAGAATTGACCAATACAGCTCGTAAGAAAACAGAACTTGAAGGTAGTGCTCGCGTTGCGGAAGGCCGAAGCAATGGGCCATGAGCTCGAACGAATTGTCAAACCCTTCCACATCCTCAGCAAAGACGATACTCAACTCCAAATTGATCCTTGGCTTGACCGATCTGACGTTTATGACTGCTTTGTCTTGACTCGTGGAACCCTTATTGTTTACCCGATTAACCTCACAAGAAGCTATACCACATACCCTCCTAAAACCACGAAGAACCAGCTCGATAAACCACGGTCGAAGCGGTAGTGCTGCTCAAATCCTTCTTTCTCCACTGGGCGGAAAACACAGGCAATCTACAAGTTTTTCCTATCGACAAAAAGAAAAAAACCCATCAGTACTTACTGCGTGCGCCATATCAAACATGTAACTGAACCGGTAGAAAAACTTTTTTTAAGGTCAAAGCATACGGAAATCCGAGGGACGACCAAATCCGGATCCAATCAGCCAGATTTGTCCATAATGCTTTGCCTTTGATTTTTGTCTTTCAAAACGCACTCCGTTCATGACGTCGCAAATTCCGATACGTACCCCAATTGTGGTGCCCAAAGGACTCAGAGTGTCTAGAAGAATACTTTTGGATAGTGAGAAGAGCTGGGTAGATGGAGAGAAGTCGTCAATGAAAAAAAAACGGCGAAGGAGATGATGGTGGCGGCGGACGCGGAAGCTCGAGAATCAATTGGCGTTAACTAACCGGAAACGATGTACGACGACGGCTTTACGACTCCAAGCTAGCAGCAAATCCCCATCGTAAAAGTATAATTACTTCTTGATAATAGCTACATTATTCATGCATAGCCCATCGATAGTAGCGATACACAACAAAAAGGTCATAACATAGGGAAAAGGTAGCCATGATCAATACAAATCATCTTCCGACTCAGAACTCCATCTACACTCAAACTCTAGCCCACCCTTACATAACTGATCCATCCTCTCCACCACCTCGGGGTCTTTAATCACCCTCTCCCCCCAGGGTCCAGGATCCTGTAAAACCAGCCTCTCCAACCTCGCCACGGTACCCCGAAACTTGTCCACCTCTCTCCTAGACGTGACCATATCCAGAAAGACCGAATCCGACCAAACCTTTTCATCATGAAGAACGAGTTTTTTAAGTCGAGGTACGAGGAGGCTTTTAGCCGGCGGACTCGAATTTCTACCAGGAGAATTCGGATTCGAACGAGACGAAGCAACCTCCAACGCCCGAATAATCGTGTCCGAGATATTGACCAGATCCAACGGCGAAGTCCCACCAAGCTCCAACGTATGAACATGATTAAAACAATCCGCACTCAACAGCCTAACCAAAGCTTCATCATCCATAACCGACCTCAACACCGCCAACTCTTCGATCGTACACAACGATCTCTGTATAAACCCCAACAGACTCGACGGAGAATCTAAACCGCAAGTCAACCTCAACACCTTCAAAGCTGGAAGAGTAAGCCAATCCAAAAGCGGATCAATAGCAGACTCTTCAAGCTCGATATGTCGATGGCTCAAGACCAAAGTGTGGAGGTGTAAAAGGGAGGGGGACTTTTCCGGGATGACGATCCCAGAGGTCGGAATGCTCGTCTCCAAAACGCAATACTCCAAATCCTTCATCTGGTCAAGAACCCAAAAATGATCGTTGAGATCCGCGAACCATTGAGTATCGTTATGGACCGCATAATGCGTAATCTGCGCCCACGGAAACTTGATAGACAGATCTCGGAGACTCTCGATATACCCCGTAATCGTCAGCTTGCGTAGGATCGGCGTATCGAGAAACACGTCGAAAAAGGTTATGTCTGACATGGCCCTAGTCCACCCAGCCCTCCCGGGATATAGGAAGTGAACGTGTAGATCCACAAGATGGGGAAACATCCCTTTATAAGCCGAAAGCGCCAATAGTCCCTCTGCATCCGCCCGAATGGTAGCTCTACTCCACTGAAACGACCTCGAACAGAGACTAAGCAACAACCTCACATTGGAGGAGAACGGATTACTCGAATTTGACGGCCGTAGTCCACAATAGGCCACGCTGAGTTGCTGGTCCCTACACCTCTGCAACTGAATCGAGAGAAGCACATCCAACGAAGGATGATATTCCCTCAACTTTTCATCATATCTCCAATCTAAATCCACCGTCGTCCAAAGTTGGGGTAAAGACAACACCAAAGATCTCCATTTTCGACAGATCTGGCCTAGAACCCAAGGTGCTTTTCTCGTATCGAGAGAACCTGGGTACCGTTGAGAGTAAGTGGAATCCCTCCGGTGAAGCTCTTCAACGTCCATATCAACGCATATGCGAAAAATGTACGATAAGACTTCATCCGGAAGATGTCGGATCGGATGAATGAGGGGTTTATACGCTTTCAACCGGTTCCTGAGCCTCTTCTTCTCTTCCGATAAATTCTCCATACTGACTTGCAACCGCTGAATCCGTGACTCGATGGAAGAAATCTCCCGAGCTAGATTGTGACATTCCTCGCTAACAGTTCCAAATTCCATCGGTGGGAGGGGTTGGTTGGTTTTGGAATATCTTTCTTGTGTGGAGGGCGAGAGGACGTCGCGGAAGGTGGTGGCTGTAGCTGTGATTGGACGACCGCAGTTTAGGCATTCATAGACTTTTATTTCGGCCATTTTCCCCTGGATAGAGATTCCTTTATGAAAGAGGTACCGTAAGAGGAGGAGGGAGGGGGAATAAGGGTCAAAATGTGACGCACCTCGTGCCTTGCAAAATTTATATGTCTCCCCACTTCATTCAGTTTGAGGCTATGGGTCGGAGATTTTTTTATGATAGAATCAAGTGGAAAGTGGGTGAGAAACTCGAAGGGAAATGGGAGAGAATGGACCATGCTTGCAAGGGGCAATTGCAAATGGGGTCCAGGCGCCGGCTGACAGCAACGCCCCTGGTGGTTTGTCAGCGCGTAGAGGCACATCGTAGACGAGGGAATTTGACTCAGAAGGCAGACAAGAACGGCTCAAGAACTACATCAAACACTGCAGGCGAGGTCAAGGTTGAGAAATACACGGCCAAAACTACGGAAGTTGGGTCCTAAGGCTACAAAAAAAAACAGACTCGAATAGGGAAAGTACCAAACTCCACCGAACCATACCCTCTCCATCCAATAAAGTTACTCCCAAACCGCAAAGTCAACGCCACAAACCGTACTCCTGGGTCCATCCTCCTCCTCCTCTTGCCCAACATCTACAGTAATCGTAGAAACCATCATATTACCATTCGGCAACCTCAGATGCCTCCCCTCAGTCTCCATCAACATCCGAAACCCAACCTCCGTCTCGAAAAACTCTTGTTCCTCCAGGTCTTTACAAACTGGATACATATCCTCGTCCTCCTGAGCAAGGTTGGAATCGGGCCCAGCTTGAGCATCGAAGAATTCCTCCTCGTCTTCAGCGCCGACACCGGAACTGGAGTCTTCATCCGGATCACTATAATAAACGTTTCCCCGCCCATTCCAAATCCGCGTGCGCAATCGACCCTTGTTCCAGGTCAGATAAAGCCCTGAATCGCTGAGCTGAAGGCATGATACGCGACTGAGGAGCGGGAAAACGTTGAATTCGGCGATCCGGTAAACTTGTATATGAGGGGGAGAAGGCGGACAAGGAGAGAGGAATTCATTCACGTCGACGATGAAGAGCCCTGATGACTTTGAGAGAGAAAACAGTCAATACTACCCTTGTACAAAACGATAATATATACTCACTGTAGTGCACACCACTCTTCCTTTTTCAAACGCCAAATACCGCGCAGCACAGAACTGCGTACCGAGGTTAACCTGGATAGAACTTTCCCTTTGCGTCTCCACAGAAAAGAGCGGAACAGAAGGGAAGTTCCTAACAATGACCAGTCGAGAGCTCGAAAGCATGCCAACGAGATGATTCCCGCAACTCGATATGTGAACTGAACAGTTAGGTCAGCTACATCAAACAAAAGACGCGACCCAACTCACCCGCAATAAACTCATCCAACCACATTCTATGATCCTCAGGCTCCGGCTCCACATCAACAGTTTTCAAACTCGCAACCATTCCCTTCGTAATCCCAACCAAACTCCAAGACCCTCTCTGTCGCATCTCACACCGATCCCTCTCTACATCCCCAGCATCCGCCTCCTTCCCCACCCCCGGAACGCTGATCACCCTCCTAGCGTAACTTTTCGCTGCACTCGGGATATCAAAAATACACCCTCCAGTTTCCCGACTGAAAACCCTAAGAGAAGCCACTCCACATATGAAAACGTGTCGAGGAGACACCTCAACATAATTCGTGTCCCCAAGCGGCGACATCCTCTCCCCATTGACCTCAGGCACCTGAACAGACGTTATGGTTTGTACCAACTTCCGCGTAGGCACATCGTAACAAAACGCATGGTCATATCCACCCACTAAAAGCGTTGGGTAGACGAATCGAAATGCCCGGGTCCTCCGAGGCATCTGCAATAGCGCATGTGGAACGAAATGACCATGAGGATACGTATGTGTATAAGCTGCTGCCGCTTCCATGGACGCAACAAGCTGATTTTTCTGTGCGTAGGGTAATGGGGGGTTTTCAGCGTTAACGTCTGGAGGTAGTGGACTTGGGTCTTTGACTGAAGCCAGTCTCCAAACTTCTTTTTGCCCTGCCAACCGGTCAAAGATGAGGAAACCATTTTGATATTCGATATGAGCATATTCTTTGACGTAGGTCTAGAAGACGAACGATAAATTTGAAGGGCCAGTGGTGTAGATTGCGGTGCTTTGCTTACGGATGGTAAACTCCACAGAATCTTTTCCTTATCCTTCATATCCGACACAATCAAAGCTGGAGTGGAATGTTCGGTCTGGCGTAGACCAGTACTGACGATAATGATCCGGTTTTGCTCGTCAATCTTGATACGGTGAACGTTTTCACCAGTTGCTGGATAGCTGATAACCCTCGACGGTGCTTTCCCTTTCCAACTTTTTTCAAGCTGCGCCCGTCTCTGACCTAGGTAGTTACCGGAATTGAGGCGGTCAGAAAAATTTCTTCGAGATGACGAAAAACTCACAAAACCTCTTCCAGCTCCCGCATAGCCCGTCTATAATCCTATACGAGTACCCCAACGAGCCCAGCTTGTCTATTCCAACAGTAGCAGAGGGGATGTGCTCATGAACGACAGCAGCGTTGTGGTAAATCGTTGACTGATGTGTCCGAATAAACGTGTCGTATTCATTGGATGCCAGTTGAAGGCAATGGATAGCTGGGATCGGGAGATGGGCTAAGACGAAGAGAACGAGTTCCGGCGGGAGATGACTGAGCATGGCGATTAAGATTGTGGTGGTCACCGTCGAAGAACGCCGGACGCGGCACTGTCAGTTGCTAATTTAGCTCCAAAAAATTTTCTCGCGGTGCCCGGTCTGGCGGCGTACGACCATGTTCTCGCGTTTGTACTCACAAAAAAAAAATCTTCGCAAACCTTTGTATGCTCCAACCTCCCAGCTTCCGGGGTGGACTACTTTCAAACCAATTCGCCCACTACAGTCGTCGTTTACCATCTCCTGTACAACACCTCAAAAATTTGGGACTTCTCAGGCTATCAGCTTTGACCTACCTCTTGCGTTGTCGTCGTCTTGTGGAACGCATCGTGTATGGCATTCTTGTTCGTGTGCCGTTGTTCACAAATGGGGACAATCAGGGATTCAACGTTCAACGTTCAAGTTCCGCCCTACCCGTCGAAACATAACAGTCCTAACATCAGCCCAGCCACGAACCAACTTGGAGTGTTTATATCTGCTGTACTGGTGAATATGAAAGACAGGCCGAACCCCGTTTGCTTCGACACAATGCCAGCCTCAGATGTACATGTCTTTACGAGCTAATTTGGGACTAGTTTTCTGGTTTTTGTTTTCAAGATCCCATCAGCAAAACTACAATAGGAAATGTGAACAATGAAGGAACTTGTAAGGGAAATATGTGGTATGTGGCATTTCTTTTCATGTCATTAGATCTGTGACAATGATTGGCAGTTCGAGTTCAAATATGGCTCGGGCAAAGCATCGAGCTCATGTTCAAGCTGGTGGCCTTGAGAGGCGAAAAGTATATAATGAACTCGCAATATTGTTAAGTCCCCCAAAAAGCTGCACCCTCACGCAATATTCCCCGAATTTTCGAAGCCTGGTGAGCTCACATTACTCGCTGATATTTTTTTCGCAAACCAAATGGCCTTCCCCAACTCTAGTCATGAACTCCTCCGCTCCATCCCCTCGCCTCCCCTCCGCTGGTCCGAGACACAATCTACCTTTACCGAACGAACTCATCTTGAAAATCTTCCACGAATTGGTGTTAGAAACCGGCTCCTCCGCTTCATTGGCTCCCAGCTTGTCCACATGTGTAGCATTCCACAATATCCTAGTCGGAGAACCAGAGCTATGGACGCGACTCTGTGCCGACATGACCACCGCCAATCTCTCTGGCTCAAAATCTGACATAAGCTCATTCTGGCCCCATCTCCAAACAGCCATTCGTCTCTCCCAGAACCACCCCATATCTCTCGTCGTCAACCTGGCTACTGATCATCCCCTCCAGTCAATGATCACTCGCGATCACTTGTGGGCTCTGACGTTCGCCGTCCTCTGCAGTAGGCGAACTCATGAGCGTTGTGAAGAGCTCATAGTCCGCTGTTCCAACTGGTCGAACATGTGTGATTTCATGCAACCCCTTGTTCACCGAATACGAAATTTCCCTCACCTACGACGTCTCGAGCTGCAGTACGTCCCGTCACCACCTTTCCCTGAAAGTCATCCTGGCGGTGATGAGTACTTCGTCTCCTTGCTCGATGCGAGTTACCCAATCTATGTTGATGACGTCGAGGCAAAGAGGAGGTACAACGATAGAACGTTTCCGAATCTCAGACAAGTCGTACTGTGCAATATCGCCTCCAATTTCGACTCTTTTGCCGCTACTCGGCTCACTTCTTTTCGGTTCGAAAACCCTTTGGGTTCTCTATCCCAGATACAACATGAAGAGGTTCAGCACATGTTGATGATCAACTCGGACACTTTGACGACTGTCGAGTTGGGCCTTTGGGGTGTGGGTTGGGTTCAAGAGAGTTATGCGACGTCGGAACGTTATACGCTCTCGGTTTTGGAAGAGCTGAAGGTGTCTATTCCGGCGTATCGGGATTTTGGTCTGTTTGTTGAGACACTTGATTTGCCTAGCTTGAAGAGGCTTGGTATCACGGATGACTGTCATCGCTCCAATGTTGATGGGAACCAGATCGCGGACCTCGGGTCTCGGACTAATTGTCTGGAGGCTTATATGTCCATGATGGAGTTGTGGCCTCTGCATCAAGTCACGCATCTGGCATTGACTTCCGTCGTTATTTACGAGATGGAGGGTAATCGTGTGTCGTTGTTACAGCCAAGTCATGAACGGGAGGAGATTTGGGAGGAAGGATTGCCGCTGGCCACGCAGTTTTTTTACAAGTTCTCTTCTTTGCAGCAGTTGGAGGTTGAGGATGTCGATATGACAACTGAGGTGGCGATGACTGTCCCTCCTCGGATATATAACCCCACGACGGGTACTTTTTACGGGGTTGTGCTGCTTTTTCCTTTGCTTCGACGTTTGGGTTGATTTTATATATATATATATATATCTCCCCTGGTGATGGCTTTTTACTTTTACTCTTCTCAAATTTGGTCCTTCTTTCTTGAATGTAGTGTTCCTGTTTCTTTGCTTATGAGGATTATGTACTATGATCTATGTACCTGAACACTTGCTGATCTTTCAACCAGCTCCAGTCTCGTCTCTTGAACTGTCTGTGGTTGCATCTGACCAAGCTAAGGGTTGGGCTGGGTATGCAAATGTGTACAGACAGACATGAGAGGGCAAAACCTTGGGCACCTACTCTCCTACAAGCCACCATGAACAACTGTGGGTGACCAAGACTGCTAAGCCCAACCCTAAATGGTGGTGGCTAAGTTAAATCAGCTAGATGTCTTGAAGTGACCTGCTCCATCTGGAAAAACCAGTAAACATTATACCCCTCTTACATCCTACACAACCAGCTGTAACACTTGATACTGGTTACAGGTGGATATAACCTGGGGAAAAACTGTAGGAGGGGAAGGACAAAGGTCAAAACTGGTGACAACATTGCATCACTGGCTTTGAGGCTTGTAGTAAGTCCTGATATTATAGCAGGTTAGACATATCTTAGCCAGTAGCAACTAGTGTTCTTGATGGCAGGTTGGGCTGGGCTCAAGCAGGCTGGTCCAGCCCAATTTCACTGCTGGGCTCAGGGTAACTTTGGTTACTGCTCACATCCATGAAAAGTTTACTAAAATTCAGAAATTTTGGTTGTTGACATCATTGCCACCATCAACAATGTTGTGGTGAAGCGCCGGTAGCAAACACACAAAGACTGGAGCAGAGGCTCAACAGTCACCAACTAGTCCCAAT